>JASSUY010029768.1:0-99783 GCA_032466535.1 Forpus xanthops
TACTCAGAAGGACTAGAAGGACATGGTTTAGTGGGAGGTGTCCCTGCCCCTGGCAGGGGGGTTGGAACGAGATGACCTTAAGGTCCTTTCCAACCCTAACTATTCTATGATTCTATGATTCTATGATGCCGTGAGAGAATGTAGAGAGAAAAAAGAAGGTCCAAGACTCAAAGAGAAGTTAACCTGGCTACTGCTGTAACAGACAATTAAAAAAATGTTTCTATAAATACATCAGCAAGAAAAGGAGGTCTAAGGAGAATCTCCATCCTTTATTAGATGCGGGGCGAAACAGTAACAAAAGATGAGGAAAAGGTTGAAGTACTTACTGTCTTCTTTCCCTCAGTCTTTAACAGTAAAATCAGTCGTTCTCTGGATACCCAGTCCCCTGAGCTGGAGGACAGGGGCAAGGAGCAGAATGAAACCCTCAGAATCCAAGGGGAAGTGGTCAGTGACCTGTTACACCACTTAAACACACACAGGTCTATGGGGCCAGGTGGAATCCGCACAAGGGTACTGAGGAAACTCACCATTTTTCATTATTTACCAGCAGTCCCAGACTAACCAGGGAGATCACAGGTGACTGGAAGTTATTAATGACCTGGACAAGGTAAAGAAGTACAATCTCAGTGAGTTTGCAGGCAAAAATAAGTTGGGCAGGTGTGTCAATCTGCTTGAGGTTTGGAAGGCTTTACAGGAGTATCTGGGCAGGATGGATCGATGTGCCAAGGCCCATTGTATGAGGTTCAACAAGGCAAAGTGCCAGATCCTGCACTTGGGTCACAACCTCATCCAGTGCTACAGACTTAGGGATGGAAAGCTGCCTGGCAAAAAAGGACCTGTGGGTGTTGGTCGACAGCAAGCTGAATGTAAACTAGCAGTGTGCCCAGATGACCAAGAAGGGAAACAGCATCCTGGCTTGTATCAGAAATACAAGTGATTTGGTTTTTATTCATGTACTTATTTCTAAATATCAAAATCCACAAAGAGATTATTAATGAGTTTCCATTTTGCCAATGGGGTCATGGAGGAAAAGAGCTTAAGAAATCCTTGTACCTTTTGCTTTCATGTAATCCAGAAGACCACAGTCTGTAGATGCCTGAACCAGTGAAAAAGTTGCCGTCTGATCAACCAGCACTCAGAAAAGTGAAGCAAAATCCCACTAGGATCCCAGCCCTCTTTAATAGGGTGCACAAAAGCCTTTTGACAATCAGGAGCAGAAAACTGGATCATAGAATCCTAGAGTGGTTTGGGTTCAAAGAGGCTTTAAACATCACCTTGTTCCAACCTGCAGGCAGAGACACCTTTCACTACACCAGGTTGCCCTGTCCAACCTGGCCTTGAACACTGCCAGGGATGGGGCAGCCACAGCTTCTCGAGGCAACCTCCACCAGGGCCTCACCACCCTCACAGGGAAAAACTTATTTCTCTGATCTCATCTAAATCTCCCCTCTGGCAGTTTAAAGCCATTCCCCTTCTCCTGTCCCTACCTGCCCTTGTCAAAAGTCCCTCACCATCTTTCCTGTCAGCCCCTTTAGACACTGGAAGCTGCTCTAAGGTCTCCCCAGAGCCTTCTCTTCTCCAGGCTGAACAAGCCCAGCTCTCTCAGCCTGTCTCCATAGGAGAGGTGGTCTAGCCCTGGGAGCATCTCTGTGACCTCCTCTGGACTCACTCCACACGCTCCACATCCCCCTTGTGGTAGGGGCCCCACAGAGCTGAACACATGCGTGCCTCGGGACAACCAGGACCAGAAGTAGATCCAGACACATTGCAAGAAGAAATGATACTGCAAGGCAGTAATGGGATGGCTTCCACACCTCCAAATCAAACAGAACTCTTCCTGTCCAACTAACTTTACAAGGGATTTGTAGAGGCTTGACTCTCATTTTAAGGTCATAACTTAAATATATGTTAAACTTCCATTATAGCTAGATATATGAGTGAACTATAGTCTGTCTTTCTACATGGCTGATGCTTATAAGAGCATGCTAATGCTTTTTGCAATTCAGGACTTTCATCTAATTGAAGAGGGCCACAGAAATGCTCAGCACATATAACATCATCTGTAAAAGGCTGCTTTTCGGACCAGTGTTCATTACTGTGCACTGTGGCAGACACTGAAGTAAATCCCTCCTGGCCTGTGTGGTTTTTTGAGAATCCAGGGGAAAAAAAAAAAAAATTTAAAAAGTAAATTTCACCAGATCAGCTTTCTAAGCAGTGACTTTCCTTGTGCTTTCCTAGAAACTCTGCTCTGCTTTTCCCATCTCCTGCCAAGCTGTATAGAATTGGATGAGCATAATTTTTCTTTTTCTCCTTCTATGTGAGCTGGTGCCAATGCAAGTAAGTTTATTATTGTAGCTTAACCCTCTCTTGCAAAGTGTATTTAAATCACCTGGATTTACATTTTGAATGAAACCGGAACTGACACTACTTTTCTGAAAATTTAGCTGTTCTTTATTTAATTTGCAAGGGTTTAAGTCAGCTGCAATGGATCGGGGTTAAGAGAGTCTCTGGTGAGAAAAACCTATGAGAGGAGAGAGCAGCTGGAAGTAAAACAGACTTACAAAATCCATGGGATACTCAGAGACAGTACTGTCTGGCAGTCTTCAAATTCTGCCTGTCCTGATGCAAAGGAGAACCCATTTTTGGGATTGGGTGTTTGTTTGCTTGTTTTTCTTTTAAACATGATTATAGACACCCTGAACAAAATCGAACCTAGAGGCCAAGGTCTGAATTGGTGTCTGAAGGCTGCCTTCACTATACAGGCAGAACTGACTGACTAACATAGACTTAAATAATTTGCAGGCATCTGAAGTCAAAATGAAAGAAATCTCACCCCCACATCTGCTGACTGGGAGCTGTGCCCTGTAGACATTTTTAATGGATAATGTGGCTCCATGCACCCTAACCTTTCAGAAATGATTTTTTTTCTGGGAGATTTATTGATTTTTCTGGATCTAAACA
The DNA here is from genome assembly GCA_032466535.1 of Forpus xanthops. Taxonomy (NCBI): domain Eukaryota; kingdom Metazoa; phylum Chordata; class Aves; order Psittaciformes; family Psittacidae; genus Forpus; species Forpus xanthops. The sequence goes on from JASSUY010029768.1 coordinate 2,962, forward strand.
AAAGTACAGGAAAAGGAAAAAAGAAAAAAAAAGAGGGGAAAAAGAAAAAGAGACTAATAATAATAAAAAAAAAACTAGCTGAGATGAAAACCAGCTGATAATCACCCTTAGAGAAATCCTTAGAGATTCATTCTGCAAAGTCATTCTGAAGATGTGACAGCTTTGTAGATGTAATACAACCAGGTCAGGACATCAAGTGGAGTTAAGAAAATGAGAGAAATCACTTAGCACAGTGATATCCAGGGTACCCATGAGTAAGCCTAGTAAACAGTTTTGCAATCTCATCTGCCCCCAGCAAGAAGCAATCTGATCAAGAGCAATGAACAGAAATCACAGTCTTCAAAGTTATTTGTTGGAAAATGGGCTTTTATCAGAATCTAGAGTGTCTAGACTAATAAGATAATAAATTAGTCGGGAGTTTATTAGTTTATTAGACTAGACACTCTAGAAAGCATTGTGTCTCTAATGTTGAAAAAGGAATTCCAAAAAATACCAGGTCCCTCAAATCAGAGGCAATGCTTTGAAATGAAGTATTTAACTCATTTTGCATCATCCCTCTTCCATTTAATTTCTAACCATCAGAATGACCCTCTGAGGAGCTGTTTAAGACAGGACTCTGTGGGTCAGTTAATTGGCCCTCTACATATGCATATCTAGCTTCAGCTACTCCAGAAAAGATACTTAGACAAGATACTTAGACAAGATATCAAATTTTAGATTGCTAATGTTGAAATGAGCATTACTCTTTCTTTTATACAATCCCCAGTTTCTACTTGCAGAATGAGGATACTTTTCAGTGCCACACTTCACTTGCTATTCTGAAAGGTTACAAGCTATAAAAGCCAACGTAGTAGCAGTGGAAGCCTTGAAAATACTTTCTGTTGCAGCCAGGCTTAAGCAGTGTTGTCTTCAGTGCTAAGCCTTTGTTCTTTAATTTAGCTCTAGATCTTTCGTTCTGCTTGCAGAGGTCCATCTTTTTATGTCATTCACTGTAAGTGAGGAATTATACCTAATTCAGATGAATCCCTGAAACCAGAGAAACAAAGTCCTTACTTCACAACTTTGGGTCATTTTGAAATCAGTGGCTTCAAAGTGGTTGAAAGGGTCTATTTGCCAGAATAGAAATGCTGCCTGATTGACATCATCATTTGTCACAGGGTTAGGGATGAAAAGTAAAATGTCATCTTGCTTGATTCATGAAAAGCTGTCCTTCACATCAGCTGCTAAAGAATGTTCACTGCCCTTCCCCAATCAATGAGCTAAATGTAAGCTAAGCCACAAGTGGTTTATCCTCATCTTTGACCCTCCTTTGAGCAAGAGCTTGGTCAAGGTGACCTGCAGTCTCTTCTGACCAAATTTGCCTACAATACAGTATGGCTTTCGCAGGAAAGATTGTCTTGGAAGTGTGGAGGAAAGGGAGACCATCACCACAGGAGACCGAGGGTCACACATTCAGCAAAGCTCAGCTTGGAGAGACTGAACCCCAAGGGAGCAAACTCCGTCCTGATTCCTGAAACAACTGTGCATGGATGAGTCATTCCAATTGCTACATTTGGATATCGCTATTGCGGCAGTCTGATCCCATCACTAACTTCATAGCCTTTGTCCTGCCTCAAAGCTTTCCACTTTGCACTGCCATTCCTGACCTTTGGCTGCTGTGCCAATTTTTTCTCCTGCTCTATCATTCCATATCTGAGATGCAAACCTCAACCACACCATCATCTCTAGCTTAAAATTTATCAAAAGAACACGTCATACCTTTTTGTATTTGGTCACCAGCAATAACTCCAAAAATTTACCACATGCTAAGACAGCACTCATTTTCTGAAGCCATCTTTCCTGTCCTTATTTGGAGATATATTTCACCATTGCCTTGTTGCTTTCTCTTGGTCAGTACTTGAGAGGTGGGGTCACTTATTGCCACCAGGATTATAGGGCAAGCAGTCAAGGCTGTGAAATTTCATTTGCATATTATTACTCTCTTTGAGACACCAAGGGGAATGTTGGGACCAGTACTGGTAAGTACTCTTAAAAAAACTAGTTAGTAGGAAAGGCTGGAACTGTTTTCTTTTTATAGCTGCTCACTTACCGACGTTTAGAAAAGAGGGGAGGGCAAAGCTCATTCATGGCATTTTTGCTAGGAATAGAGCAAAAGAGGGAAAAGGACAAATTCAATTTTTTAATGTCTTTTCATTATTTAAAGAGCAAAAATGCAAGGCAGCTTCTATCCAGAAACTATTTTGCCATCTATAGCAGCAGGTTGAAAGGAACTCACAGCAACAATGGTCCCATGATCTAGTTTACTAAAATAAACAGCAAAATTTGGAAAATGAGGACAGCTGCTTCTGAGAGAGGGGATGGGTCTTTGCATATTGATCCCTGCGCAGGAAAGGCAGATTTCCCACTCCAGGCATTACTGAGCTTGCTTAGATTAGAGATAGAATAGATAGGTGGATAGAGAGTGAGACAGACAGACAGAGAGACAAATACTTTGTTCATAAGAGGGGTAGCAGCACTTCAGTCTTCTGCCAGAAATCTGAGGCCAACTTGTTTCAAGTACTGCTGAGCAAAGCCTTACAAAATAAGTAGAAATGACCACAAATATGCCTGTGTTTTAAATTCTAGAGGAGTTGGCACTGCCTGGTAGTCTGCTGGATGGAAAGGGAGCAGCCAAATCTGTACAATTGCAGCAAGTAAGCCTTGTGTTCTCTGCAAGGGGTGAATTTGTCAAGCAGTGCCCAACACCCAAGCCAATGCTGAAGGAAACCATTTGCAAAAGTGATCTTCCTTTTACGAAGCAACTTGCAAAAGCTGTACAGGTCACTTCAAAGAACAGAAATCACTGCTGTGGCACTCAGGTACCCAACCAATGCAGATGACTCGTAGGGACTTCTGAACCTTTCCCTAAGAAGTGCTCAATCTCAGTGTACTGAGAGTCAAAGGTGGGACATCAACTCAAGAAGATCATAACCCATGGAGACAGAAAGCAATGAAAGGCAGCCAATGGACTACTGATCAGGAAGTGTTTTCCTAGATTTTATCTCTTCCTTGTTTTTAAATACAGAGGGTTTGGAGGAAAAAAGGGCCACTTCTCTTGTGCATTTAATTCTGTGGCTAATGACAAGGACACCAAGAAGGGCAATTCCACACAGCTCTGAGTACTGCTGTTTGTTTGTTTTATAAGGATGCTTGTACCTGGAGAACAAATGGTCATATTCCAGCCCCTAGCTGCAGAGCATATGGTAGACACAGACACCATAAACTCAGAATGATTTCCTGTTCCTTTAGTTGTCCATCCTTCCTCAGAGTTGGGATTTAGACTAAACTCCCCAAAGGAGCACCAAAGCACTTGATTAAGTGTCTATTCATATACACTGTGCACAATTAAACATGAGGTTTTTCTCTAACCATTTTAACTCTGTAAGAAGCACCTACCACATAATTTTCTGGCTAGGGAGTGAGAGGTCTCAGCAATGCTTCCTGCTTCCACACTACAAAGTCTGCAGTTAGTAGTTTTAGTGGATCACCCAAATTCAGATTTATCCTCTTCCTGCATGGGCCACCTCAGAGGAATGATATGGTAGCAGTGGTTTCTATTTCCAGCAGCACTGAAAGACATGGAGAAACAGCAGGATTTTACTCAACTGTTTGAACATTGGACACGTATTTAACATCGGTATGCTCATGTATTTCCATGAGAGCTGAAAGTGAAATAGTAGTCTTTACCATGGGGGTAGGATTGCATGTGTCTATTACTCAATTTGGGCATTTTAATCATGACTGATATTTTTTATTCTCCATGCATCCTGTCTTCAAACCTCGAGAGCATCAACCTTTTTACTCACCACTTGCTGTGGAAAGAGCTGAAAAACTATTTGCATTAGATAACATACTTTGGACTGTTTGATACTACATTGCCCTGTTTCCAGTTAGGTTTCCTTGCTTTTATCTTCTTTGTGTAATCTGTTCTGTCCCTCCCACTAATTAGAACCTTATTTGCCTTTTTTCCCCTTTCAACAGTGTTTATCCTTTGCATTGTTCCTTGCATCTCTGCTTAGCAAGATTGACTTCTGTTATCTTTGGTTTTTAAATATATATTTAGATATTATTGGCACAGACATTTGTTAAAGCTATCCAAGTATTCATTACAGACCTCATGATTTTCCATAGTAAATTTTTTAGACAATCAACTCAGATCAATGTTATTTTTTGTCTCATTCTACATTCTTTTAGAATTGCATTTTATGAAAGCCCACCACTTCATATTATTACCTTCCATACATAACATCCCCTCAGAAACAGTAGATATCTGATGATATTCTGATGGCTAGACCTCCAGATGTTTTGTTTATCACACTTGGCTTGTTTTCTAGGACCAAGTCCAAAACAGAATCTAATCTCAGCCTTGCTCAACTAATTCTGTGAGGGGCTGTGAAAAGTTATTAAGGGGGTAAAAAAGCCTTTACACAACAAATCCTTCTGCAAATCCTAGTGCTCTCCTTATGTACTTAAAACATATCGTAATCAATAATGACCTTACAAGAAGACTAAAAAAGATTTTTGGGGAGGGCAAGGAAACTCTCAGAATAAAATATTTCTTGCTAATATAAGTTGGGAAGAAACTTTCCAAGGGCAACTTCCCATAAGTGTTGATGAGGAGGTTTTTATACTTTTACTTTACAGATGGCATTTGCCACTGCTCAAGAGACAGAACAGATTCTGGATCTGTAGCTTGATCCAGGATAGGAGTCTCTATGTCTAGAAAACAAACAGAATTAAGTTGAAAGTAACCAAATGTGTAACATACTGCAATGCCTTCCTGCCTGTGTGGAGTCTTCTAGGTCTTGGAACTGAAAAACACCATTCTGGAAGGACAGACCATGACCACTTGTACTAAGTGGCATTCCTAGAGGTAAATAATGAGGTAGGTGAAGACCAAGGGACTCAAAATGAGACAGTATAAATGAGCCAGTAAGCTTGAAATTAACGACTCCAGTTAAGTGAGCAAAAATAGGGGATCTTGTGAGATCCCCTCTGCAGTCCTATATCCAGCTCTGAGACCTCAGTATAAGAAGGATGTGAAGCAGTTGGAGCAGGTCCAGAGAAAGCCACAAAGATGAACAATGGGCTGGAGCATCTCTTTTACAGAGACAGGATGAGAGAGCTGGGCTTGTGCAGCCTGGAGAAGCAAAGGGCCGAGCAGACCTTGAAGCAGCCTTCTGAATATAAAGGGCAAAAATGAAAGCTGGAGAGGGGCTTTGGACAAACGCAGATAAGGATAGGACAAGGGAGAATGGCTTTAAACTGACAGAGGGGAGATTTAGATGAGATCTGTGGAAGAAGTTTTCCCTGTAAGGGTGGTGAGGCCCTGGCACAGGTTGCCCAGAGAAGCTGTGGCTGCCCCATCCCTGGCAGTGTTCAAGGACAGGTTGGATGGGACTTGGAGCAACCTGGTCTAGTGGAAGGTGTCTAGTGGAAGGAAAGGGGTGGAACTGGATGATGTTTAAGTTCCCTTCCAATCCAAATCATCCTGTGGTTCTATGATTCTGTGAACCTAGTGGTGTGGTTATCCTGAATGAATGTACATGGCTTGGCAGTACTATCAGGGCACCATCCCATTCCCTAGAACTAGCACCACCTGCACCACTGGCTATAAAACTCCTCAGATAGTGCCACCCATGGCAGCGCCAGAAGATGGGTTTTGTGGCCATGTCAGGGCTGGGAGGAAAGTCTGTGGTGGTGTTGAGTTACTTGTTGTCTACATTCAGATAGGAGGGAAAGAAAAACGGGTCTTACTGCTACCAGTGCCATCTCTCACCATCACTAAGATGAAAGCTCCTCTGAACAGATCTCACTCTCCAGGTGAGATCAGAGAAAAGAGAGAGCAAAAGATAGTTTTGCCATTCTAATTTCACTGAAGCATTATGTTGTACTTCAGCTTTCATGAGATCTCTAGGTTATTGAAGTGCATAAGAGATTTTGCTGCAGTACACATTAAATAGCACAACGGCCATTTCTTATTCTATTCACTTTACAAAAAGTTTTATCAGAAGATATAAATGAAACTCACTTTTCCTGTTCCTAACCCAACCTTTTGCTAGACTTGGTTAATCCACTATTTTTCTCATTTGTCTTCTACTTTGTTTTCTTCAGAAATTGATACTTAAATTTCTGAAATTCACACAGGCAAATCTCTGGTCATCTGCAGGCATATACCTGCATGCTCCCTTCTTCACTCCTATAGGTCTTCATCTGAGCACCCAAAGCATTAATATAAGCTGAACTAACCACATAATGAAGTCCACAGTCTAATCTTGTCAAACTGCTCTGAAATTCCTCTCATCAGGATTTGTACCCTTGTTTTCTTGCAGTCGGGCTCTCCAATATCTGCAGTGCTTTTGGGAAAGGCAACAACAGAACAAGACAAAACCAAACAGAATTCTTTAGAGTTTTCAAGGAAGTTTTTGAAAGCTTTTTTTTTTTATCTTAAGACTCTTCCCCACAATTTAAAGGAATCTTCATCCTTTTCTTTCAAACCAAGTTCAAAATTGACATGCCAAAATTCAGAAGACAAAAAAAAAAAAAAAAAAGTAGGAAATTTGAGGATTTTCCCACCCCACCCCACTTTCAACAGTTTCCAAACCTTTTTACTACGATGGCCTGAGAGGGCCCTTTATTTTTACAGCTGCTGCATACCTAGTTCTCTTCGCTGGAAGACGCACACGCAGCTCCAGTGATTCTAATCTTTTCATTCCAGGAAAGGAACCAGCTGTAAATCCACTGAAGCCAGATCAGGATACAGCACCAGAACTGTTGTTCTGGCCTCCTGCTGGTTAAGACTTCCCTTGAACTGCTCTCACACTCAGTCCTGTCATGGGTCCAGGAGCCTCTGTTTTAAGAATCCTTTCCTACCTCTCAGTTGAGACCTCAGTAAGCCTCTAAAGGCAGTAATATTATGACTTTCATGATCTGATGAGACACCTCTGCAAAGCAACAGTTGAGTCAGATTTGGAGGAGAAGGGGGTGCTTGGTTTCTTCTATCTTGACAGCACTCAAAAGAGGTGCTAGGTTTGCATCCACTCCCAAATTCCAAATAAGTGGAATGTTATGGATAAAATTACTCCATGCACACCCCCTGTCCCTGGGTGATGCTGTAAATGAATTTGTGTAATGACATTGTAGCACTCAATAGAGTAGCTCCTTCCCTCTTTTACTGCAAGCAGGGCTGCCTCAATCCTTGCTGATATCGTATCAGTTTTCCACTATATAGTAGGTTATAAGGCCAGAGAAAAAAACTGGCATTCTTTAACAAAAAATCAGATCAATGTTTGCAAAGACTGACAATTTCCTTGCACCCATGAAAAACTGTTCAGGGAGTCACTTCGTGCTGCTGAGAGCATCACCTCCAGGGTGGGTCTTTCCCAATTTTTCACAGTAACCTGGTGCTGAGTGTATACAAACACTCACAATGACTGCTTAGCAACACCTCCTGCCAACCTAGGCAGTGGCAGAGAACAAAAATGTGTGCTGTGCTCTCCAGCTATTCCTGCAATGCAAATATATCATCAAGGAACAGTAAAACTTGTGTTGGGCTGGTGGGGATGAGGTGGAACAGGACCTCCCGCACCTCTTTCCACAACACTAACACAAGTCTGATTTAGTCTTCTTGGACTTGGCAAATCTCATTTGAATTCCAGTGAGCCTCATGTCCCCAGTAAAAACTGGCACACACAAAAGCTATGTGTATATATGTGTTGTGTCAGGGGATGAGGGAGGAGGAGGCAGCTCTGCAGCAGGAGCCAGCAGCCATTCCTACAGCCAAAGGTCAAGATATCTGCAGGATTTTTCCAGACCTGCGCTGTCATTTCTTATCCTGTCTAGATCAAGGGTGGCCCAGCAAAGGGGAAGGCAACCATTTGGCATGGAAAGAGCCTACTGCTCTGAGGGACAGACCTGTGACCTTCTGCAAGACATCTGTCAGTACAGTTCAGTATACAGCAGAACAGGTCCCTCTGACGGCTGGTCATGACAGGTCAGGCTTTTCACCATTGGGGCATCTATTATGATTATTTTTTTTGGCATTTTTGGAGGCAGGGGTGCCTACATCAATCAGGAAAAAACATTCCAGAGAGGCCTGAGCTAACAGGAGTGAGCTAGTGCACCCATGAAGTACAGCCCTTTACTATACAAAGGTATGCAAAGGTATTTACTCCATTCAAACAGCCCATGAGCCACTTTGTGGCTAAGAGGGATGTTACTGATCAACCACATTGAAAAGAAACACAACACCTTGTTCCAAATCTTCTTGATATTATCACATTACTACAAGCTTGGGGAAAACTCAGTGCATTGTTGAATCTTTCGTCCTCACACAATACCTCACCATAAAAAGATGTTTCCTTGGTTTTTCGAGAGGCTAGGCAGAAGATTTCCTTCATTGGAGGACAGGGGAGATGGACATTATGGAATGATTTGGGTAGGAGGGGACCTGAGAAATCATCTAGTTCCAAGACCCCTGACAAAGGCAGGGACACCTTCCACTAGACCAGGCAGCTCCAAGCCCCATCCAAACTGGTCTTGGACACTGCCAGGGATAGGGCAGACACAGATTCTCTGGAAAGCCTCTGCCAGGGTCTCATTACCCTCACAAGGAAGAACTTCTTCCTCAGATCCCATCTAAATCTCCCCTCTGTCAGTTTAAAGCCATTCCTCCTTGTGTATCACTCAATAGAGTCCATTTACCACCAGATCAGCTGACAGCAGGCTGAAGGTCTGTACTTTCTTATATGTTAAACTGGCTTAAAGTCCAGCACTGTATTTGAAACACTACTGAGTGGGTGTTAATGATTCCTAGTCAAAACTCAAAGACAAGGCACTATGCAGCTTCTTAGCAAGCATTTAATAAGCACAGGAAACCTCATAAATCTTGTTTGGAAAAAAAAACTTAAATATTTGGGACTTGCAATAAATTTTAAATTACTACTATTGGGTAACTCCTCCTACAGGCATCTTTCTTTCTTTTGCTGTTAAATACATACCATTGTTGTTCCTTCACAGATAACTTCTCCAAACTGAGTGTATGACTGTGGGACCCACTCAGAGCTGGAGAAGAATGGCAGGATCTCAGATGCTTACCTGTTGCAAGGTGAACACCTCTGTCAGAGCCTATAATAGTATCCTTTTGAAGAATAGTTTAGCTAAATACATTTAAATTTACTCCCATCCCTAGCAATATTTCAGCCTTGGGATTAATACCTGCCTTAGCTTCATGTAGATAACATGACATAAATCTATAACAAGGCAACCTGGACCACACAACACTCAATTTCCTAGTGTTGCATCCAGAAAACCTTTGTCCATAACTTGTATTTCCTGCTCCTGGCTGTGCTGTATGTGTTTCAGTTGCACAAATGTCAGCTGAAAGTGACACCAGCTGCTTTGCAAGTTTCAGAAGCAATTTCTAAGCACAGCTCATAAATATAATTTCTTACATTTGGCTATGTCGAAGTTTTTGTAGCCATGCTATGCTGCCCTGCTCTCCATGTCTGCAAAAATTAAAGCTTCCCCATATGCCTGCCCCTCCCTATGTCTTTGATCCTTTTGTCTGGACAGAAGAAATCCAAGCTGATATATAAAGCATGTGTGATACATCAGCTTGGTAGAAAGCTCCTTCGTGTATTAGCCCTCTTCTGTAGGAGTGAGATTTTTGTGGTATGATGTACAGAGCCAAACTTGCCAACATTCCCTGGAAAGCAAGAATAAGGGGGAAAAACCTGAGCTCATTGAGATCTGATCATATTATCATACATATATATCTTCATTATTAAACCAAACATCTACCCAGCTAATTTCCCAGTTGCACCCTGGCAAACAGGCCCTGGGAACTGAGCACTGGAGTTAGGGAATATTGATCCATTTGGAGTATAAGGGCTGGGTTTGTCCGTGACGGTGAGCAGTAACATCTGGAGGAAAAGGAGGGTGAGTTCCTGAGCAGAGCAGCAGCTGGCTGCCCTGCACATCCACAGCAGCTACAGCTGGCACAGGCATGGCAGCACTGCTGCAGAACTTCAGCCTCCCTCCACCAGACCTGCTTCCACATGCTATTGCCCTCATATCATATCCTCAGCCATTTTGTGCTCTGCTTGTCACTTAGAATGTTACATGGCAGTGGTGCAGCATGGCTCTGGCCTCTGGCCCTATTCAGCATAAGGATCAGGGGTGATGGAGGAGCCAGGAGTTGTATCATTTGCATCCTGGAGTCATGAGTAAAGCTGTTTCCAAATACAGCAGTAATTTGCTGTCAAGGGCTGCAGGACCGTTCATACCAGAAGCAGATGATTTGTGTATACTGTCATACAACATTACTAATGTTGTTCCCAAGTGGAATATCTCCTCCTTTGAGGCAAAGCCCAGCTGGTATTAACCAGCAAAAGGATTCCTATCAACTATTTATTCTATTAAAGTTCTGACAAATCACTTTCTTCTCTCCATGCAAGTCACAGCAAGCTTGTCAATACCTCCTCCCTACACCACCAAAGAAACTCTTCTTCCCCAAGTGAACCACTGCCAGTCAGAGCCAGCCCATAAAACCAGCTCCCCCAGGGATGTGCAGATGACTTTTCTCTGAAAGAATCCTCATCCCACCACCATGCCACAGAGGAGGGGGCCAGATCTCCAACATGTGAATCAAGAGCCTCCTGTACTTGCTACAAAGCCACAGGACTGTTTGACCATACAAATAATTCCTTAATTAAATCTAGGAAACAAAATCTCAGAATAGATATGATTCTATTTTGGACTGAGTCCTAGGTTTGTTTTTGATCTTCCCAGTCAAACTGTCTCCTTCCTTTACACTGGAAATGACTGACTGGAAGACTCTGGCACCCAGTGGAGCAGGCTTATAATAAAATTTCTAAACCAGTAAATCCTGAAATCTGAAATGATGGGACAGGAGTCAGCTAAATTGCTGTCATTTAGTGCTCTTGCCTAACTCACTAGATATGGTTGTCACCATCAAGTGTGGAGTACTGAGATGCTATAGAACTTTGCACCCTCTGCCACACCATGCAAGCTGCTAAGGACAATAAAGCATAATAAAAGATCAGAGCCTTGGGTGACATGGTTTAGTGGGAGGTGTCCCTGCCCATGGCAGGGGAGTTGGAACTAGATAATCTTAAGGTCCTTTCCAACCCTAACTATTCTATGCTTCTATGTATAAATGTGGCACTTCAGGAACTGTCTTAGCGGTGGCCTTGGCACAGTTAGGTTACTAGTTGAACTCTTTTCCAGCCTAAATGATTCCATGATTCCCTTTGTTTTATTAGTTTGCTTTAGTTTTCTTAGAGGTTCAGAAATGGAGGTCACTTTATCCACAAATCCATACTTAATCAGAGTCAGAGCATTCTACCTCTTCCCTCTTCCCAACCACTGCATCTTCCTTTGCAAAGACCTTTAACTCTCTACACAGAGCAAGGTTTGGCTTCTCTGATGAATACTCTGACAATTAGTGCCAAATGTTAAGGATGACACAACCTCTGAGTGTATTAAGAAGCAGGCCAAGACCACAAATCCACTTCACATCAGCCACCACTAGCACACTAGAGCCTTGGAACACCACAGATAAAATAGACTACTCTCAAACTCACCATCCAGAAGAAATAGGAGAGGGGTGTTTTATATTTTCAGTAAGACAAGTAGATCCAACTACCCAGCTTTTTTGTTAGTACGGATTAGATGTCAATACTGGGACCTTTTCTCAGAAGCTCTACAGATGGGATAACAGCAAATCTTGGCCTTTATTTTCTGACCAGCTATAATGTAGATAAGTGATAACACATATTTAGACTGGACTCTATGCATTGCCTTTACAACCGTCTCTCCAAGGCAAATGCAACAGGTTAGAGAGAATTGACCTGGTGACAAGGTGCACCCCTTGAAATCCCACCTGAGTCACTGGCTAACAGACACTGAGTGTGTTATCAAGCCAGTTTCTCCTAGGTCCAGTCCTCTGGAGCTGTGGAAAAAAAACAAGAGGTGATCCTTTATGATTTTCTAGTGGGCTGTAACAAAAATATTATAAAAGAGCAAAATATCGAATACAAATGAAAGGCTTAGAATAGACTAAGAGCTGGTTCTCAAGAATCAATTTTTAAATTCCATGTTTTATGGGAGTGAGGGACCAATCAGGATGAAAGCAAAGGTTTCACTTCACTCTTTCAAATATCCACAATGACAGGGCTAGACCTGTGGCATGTTCCACATACAGTGATCAGAGAACACCATAAATTACTCCATTCAATTGCTCTGTGCTCTGTATGTCGAGGTACTCAGTTGTAGTTGGGAATTGCAGTAACAGCAAAGATATATGGAATTTGGAACTGATCTGGAGAATGGAGAAGAAGAGGCCCCTGATGGAGGCTGTGCCTGATATGCTATTTCTGTTCACATTCTTCGATATTTAATTTTGACCCTCCTTTCCATCTTCATTCAGGATCTCTCCACATCCTTTCTCTTCAAACACAAATATTCCATTCTTAAAATCCCAGACAAAGCACAAACATCATCACCAGGTTGTGCTGCACAAAGTCAGCATTTTTCTAAGATCTCGGGGTGCTGGTAATGCCTTAACATATTCACTTTTTATGTTTTTTACACTCCTATAAGATTACTATATACTGTAAGTTCGTGAGAATCAATCCCAGATTCACAAATATCTTCTTAAAATACATGAACTATGTTAAAAAAAAAAAAAAAAAGATCACTGCAGAATTTGCTGAAAACACAAAACGTGATGTACTCTGTTTTCTTCCTCTTCAGGACTCACCTTGGTCCATCACAGCTGGAAATACTTGTGCATGTCCTCAGTAGACCCTGCTAAATGAGCTAGAAAATTCCAAGAAGCAAACCACCTAGTGACCCACATCAGGTCTTAAATCAAATTTAGGACCTAGATAGATGATTCATAGAGTCACAGAATGGTTTGGGTTGGAAGGGACCTTAAAGATCTCCCAGTTCTAACCCTCCGCCATAGGCAGGGACACCTTGCACTAGATAAGGTTGCTCCAAGCCCTGTTGAGCACTGACAAGGATGGGCAGTCACAGCTTCTCTGGGCAACATGTGCCAGTGCCTCACCACCCTCACAAGGAAGAACTGCCTCCTAGTAGCTAATCTAAATCTACCCTCTGTTAGTTTAAAGCCCCTTTTCCCATCACTACATACCTTTCTAAAAAAATCACACTCCAGATTTCTTGTAGCTCACCTTAGGGCCTACAAAAATGAAGTATATAGGGGAAACTTTTGCCCTCTGTAGATAAATAGTAACCTTTTAGTTGCTAGTAGTCCAATTAGTAACCCTAACAGGATTTGACTAAGTGCAGTTGCCAAGGAATGTGTGTGGACAAGCAACAGTAGAACAAACTTAAGAAAAACATGGGGTTTTGCTTGCTGTTCTGGTCCCTCTGCAGCAGGACTCGGCCATGGTAGAGGAGGATGGAGGAGAGCTCCTTTGCTGTTTTTATGATATAATAGTCCTGTTGCTAATCAGAGGGTTTAAGGTCTACAAAACATCAATACATGACTATAATCTCACAGTACAAATAGCATCAAACTCACAAATGTACATTGTACACAGCGTTCATGGAAACAAGTAATTCTCCCAGACTAGTAACTATTCCGTCATTCCTCTGGGCCCTGCCATGCCATGGCCTCAGGCTCAGGTTATTTCATGTTCATTTGGCTTCTTTGTGGCCCTGTGTGAGGTCTTTCTGGAGTTTAAGCTGGAGGACAGCCAAGGTGTCAAAGGGACACCTTTTCTCTGAGCTGTTGAGTGGAATGTCCTAAAGTTTATGAACACTGGAGTAATTCTAGGTATATGGCCCTCAGGAGCACCATCAATCATGGATTTTCATTTCAAATGCTCTCTACTTTTTATGGCACTTCCCATGGCTGGGTAGGAGAAATGCTGTCACTCCCACCAGATCACTGCAGCTTACTGAAGTTGCTGAGCTGGGTGCTAACTTACTTTTAATGCCCAGAGCAGAGCCTTCAGCAGATGCCTGATGAGGGCTAAGGAAATCTGAGAATGAAGAAAACCCTTTCAAATATTCCAACTCAATCTACCTTTAGTGTAAAACTAATTGTCTTAGTGCCTGCTGGGGTAGGACTCATGTAACTAATGTGACTATGGACCACTTCTTATGCAGAAATGTACATACATGTTCCACAAAAACCCATGGCAGTGAGATATGAGATATGTGACATGGTGCTACCATATCAGGCACATTTAAATATATTTATTTATCTAGTGATTTATCCATCACATAGCTCTAGAAATCAGTGCTAAGAGTATTGATTAGAATTTCAGAAAATATTTCCCATGTTAAAATGCCATAACCAAGAAAAGGAGCAAACAACAAGCCTGAAATATGTGTATGCTTTTTTCTCAAACACCTACAATTCTTCATTCTTACACTTTATTGGACATACTTGGACAGATAAGGAGCATTTAGATCTCTCTTTCTGAGAATATTATAGGAATTCAAGTAACCAAACAAGCACAAAGGCTACCTAGTCCAGAGCAAGAGTAAGGACTGCTCTTATTTTATGAAATTACTAATTAAAATAACTACAGTAGACTGAAATATTATTATACTTTGGAGATATTACCATTTATTTGAGGTTTTCTCCTTAAAAAAAATCTTTGGAGATGGCAGAATCAATGCTGACTCCAGATTCATTCTGCTTCATTTTAACATGTGGCTCAGACAAAGGTTTGAAGCAGGCTACTTTCCAAAGTGAACATGCAACTGAGGTCCTCAGGCCTAAGAGGGGGCTCCCGGACAGAGGTGAGAATGAATAAGCAGAGAAAGGTTAAAGAACTATTCCAACTCTGTGTGCAATAAGCTGCAGCGGGGAAGCATGAGACCACAATTCCCTCCCAGGTGCTCTGGAGGAACTTAGTCTTCCCAGGACACCCAGGGATCAGGGAAACAACCCTCACCAGCTTAGACTCACCTCCCCATGTCAACACCTATCCTTGCTAGTCCAGAGAACTGAAGAAACAAATTCCTGAGTTACAGTGCAAGGTGGCTTCAAGAGTGTGGCATCTCAGGCTTTCCTACCCTTCTGTTTTATGACATGATCTCCTTCCTCCCCCCAGCTTTCTGCTTAAGCCTGCCTTGAACTGTCGCCAATGTCAGATGAAATCGCAGAGGATTAGTTTCCCTCAACAGGGAGGGGGCCAATGCAGTGCCAAGTTGCAGACAGTGATTTTGACCAAAACCGCTGCTACTCCTCTAGTCTTCCCAGACATCCAGAGGCTCTACAGCCTCCATCTCCGAAGGCTACAGCCCAAGGAGCCAGTGGCTTTGTCCAGCTACTCTGCTGTCTTGAGGGAAACAAGGAAGGTATTTGCTTGTTCCTTAATTCAGTCAGCAAACATTCCCCACACAAAAAAGCTGGGCTGGGAAGAACTGATCTATGCACCATCTTGCATTTGCCAAATGGATTAGCTAGTAATTGCTGGATGTCTCAAATGCAAAGTGCTTCTGATGCCTCTTTATGAAAAGACAGTGCTTGGTCTCTATTTAATTTATTTATCATTATTATTTCCCTCCCCCTTTCTCACCCTTGACAAGACCCTGACCCACTTCTTAAATCCTTTTTTTTTGTGGGGGAAGGAAGGGAAGGGGGAATCAGAGAAGGGTTATGGGGTCCTTTCATTATCAAAGCCTTTGAGCTTCAGAATGACTTTAGAAAGGAGGATATTAACCCTTACAGCTCTTAATGCTGAATTACAACATCTAATCCTGCATTCCAGGGCAGGCTGAAAAATCAGGAAAGGATGGGTAGAAAAGAAAATATCCCTTATTGTGCAAAATGCATTCACTCCAAAGGAAACAGGGGTCATTGCAAGGGAGGCGAAGAGGCAGAAAAAAAGAGGAATCATAATAGATTAAGGTAATTTTCTGGGGGGATGTACAGAAATTTCCAAAGAGCAAGGGGGCTGTGGAGTGATTTACTGAAATGATAATTTCATTTCCTCTCCTTGACTTCACATCTCCTGACATGCCTTCCCAGCAGTTATCAGCTCGGGACTGTTATCACACATTTGTCATCCAAGTGGTGGGGTCAGGGTAAGAGCTGTCCCCACCAGAGCCAGGGAGGAACTGGAAATGAGGTAGACTGCAACATGGCTGTATTGTGGGTGCGTGTCCCGGTTAAAGACCAGCCATGACTCCGTACCACGCAGCTGCTCACTCACTCCCCACCTTCTTTCCCCTTGCTCCCAGAGGGATGAGGAGGAGAATCTAAAGAATGTAAACTCCCACGGGTTGAGAAAAGAACAGTCCAGTAGCTAAGTTATAACACAAGCCACTACTGCTACCGCCAGTAATAATAATGATAAGGGAAATAACAAGGAAAGAGAATAAAACCACTCACCACCTGCCGACCGATACCCAGGTGGACCAAACAGTGATCTAACCATTCCAGGTAACTGCCCCCAGTTTATATAGTGAACATGACATGCTGTGGTATGGAAGTTTGGGTCAGGTGTCCTTTTTTTATTTCCTGCTGGCTTTGCGTCCTCCTTAGCAGAGCATGAAACTCAGAAAGTCCTTTGTCAGAGTAAACTTTACTGAGCAGTAACTAAAAACATCAGTGTTATCAGCCCTGCTTTCAGGCTGTAAGTCAAAATCACAGCACTACATCAGCTGCTAAGGAGAAAAAGTGACTGCTACTGCTGAACCCAGGACAGGGGGGAAGTCCCACAGCATGGAGAGAGCAATGGGGATTCACTATGTCTTTCAACAATCTTCCTTTCTGAATGAGATATGGGGTGACCAGAACTACTTTTACCCTCCGGGATGACTGATAATGCTGTAAGACAGGTAAAGCTCTCCCTTTGTCCATGTTACTTTGCCAGCAGGCTCAACCCACCAGTCTATCTCAAAGAGTGACAGTGTCAAGGAGAAGCCAGCTCTATTCTCATGATCTCCTTGCTCAAATATTTCACTCTTTGTATAGTGTATGGAATTTATAGCCTGATTTCATGAGACCATACATGTCTGAGACATAATGTCATTAGAAAATGTAAGTCTTTCTTCAAGGTGCTGCTTTGCATGCACACAGTGAAGTGGAAGAAAAGGAATTTGGGTAGAGAAAGGTGAAACATAGAATGTGTAAGTCTTACTTCAAGGTACTGTTACACATACACACAGTGAAGTGGGAAGAAAATTAATTTTGGTAGAGAGAGGAGAAACATGCAACGCTGAGTAAACAATAAAACATCAGTCACAAAAGTTACAGAGAAAGAAGGTCAGCGCTCAAAAATACCTGTGTTTGAAAGTCAGCATTGATAGCTGTGACTTGAAGAGCATCTCAGGGTTTTGGTTGCTCAAAAAAATAGAATCTGGTCTTGAGTCAGTAATGTCTTCAGTGCAGTCTTGCCTTTTCCAGTGGTGCAGAATGGGGCACTACAAAACCTTCTGACAATGGTTTTGTTGATACAAACTTTTCAACCAGCAGCAGTGACAATGCAAGGAACAGTGCCAAGAAATTTGTTAGGATCCAGATAGCTGTTGAGACTCTGAGGCTTTATTCTTCAATATTCTTTTTCGGGAAAATAAATGAAAATATCACGTGGGAATAAATTGATTTTGATAAAAAAGAAAAAAAAATAGAGCTTTAGGATGAAAATTTCCTTCTCTGACATATACAAAGTGAAACGATTCATGTTTTTCAATCAATCTAGAGGAGAGAGGATAAGGAAGGGGATTGCTTCTTGGTAAAATTTATATTTCTTTTTAAATTACAGAATTCTCTTTAAAGCCAAAGTCAGATCCCACACATTTTGTGGCCTTCTAGTCTGTCTCTTTGCAGATAAATGCACTAATACATACTCATCTATAAACCCAGGCATCTAACTAATAATTAGATTTCATTACTAAAGTCTCAAGAAAGCTCCTTGCATCTTCCTTGGAGTCCTGACTTCCCACCAAATCCAATGGCGGGTGAGGAAACAGAGGTCCTGGCATTAGATCTGCGAGCTGAGTACAAAAACACACTGAACAATCACCGCCAGCTGCTGTAAAATTACTTTCTATTCACGTTCTTCAATCACATTCTTGCTCCTCTACTCAGACACCCCCCTTTTAAACCATTTCTTTCGGTTTACATTCATGCAGATTAAACAAAATAAACCAAAGCAAATCAGCCCTGACTAGTTTGGGTTTGCTTCCTTTCTGCAAAACACACACCAAGGCTTTGCTTACAGCACAGCCAAAACCAAAGGACAATTAGACTCCAGGTTCCCTTTTAAACTAAATGTTCCCATCCAGGTCATGGGTTCTGCTCCAAACCAGACAGCGAATCCACCAAAGGGTAAGCAAAAGAGTTCAGCATTGTGTCACTCAGTTGTACAGCTCCACGAAAATCGCCATCATGCTACATGCTTCAGGGTTGCTGACCTGATGAACTCCTGGTTCAGGATCTGAACCTCTTACTTTTTCACTTAGGGCTGCAGGCAGTAGAAACATGCTTGTTATTCTTAAGGACAGATTGTTTTTTGGGTTTTTTTTTCCTGGATTCACAACAGCAAAGAGGGTTGGAGAAGCTCATTGCCTTGCTAATGTGTGGTTTGCAACAAGAGCTTCTTGAAGGAAAACCAAACTGGCTTCAGGAATGAGCCAAACCCAAATGTTTGGGAGGGATCTGGGGAACAGGACGAAGAGTGGGGAGGGGGAAAGGTAAAGGAGGGTAATAAGAGCTGTGTGTGGTACTTCCACATATTAAAAAAAATGTCTTGCGGAACGGATTTGGGATTCATCCTTTTGGAAACATTTTAAAAAACGGAGCAGAAGCCTGCATTTATGAAGAGGTTAGAAATGTTAACAAAAAAAAAAAATTAAGAAAAATAGACCAACAACACTCAAAACCATGTTCTTGAGGGTTTTTTTTACTGGCATTTTAAAAGCTACGTGACCAATGAATGCATCCTGACCCAAATGCGTCACAAGAATGATAGATCTTATATTGCACTTTATGGGAAAATTTGTGTTGTCCAAAAAAAGAGAAAAATAATGAAAAAAATTCTTACAGGAACTAAAAAAAAAAAAATAAAGAAAGAAAAAAACTCCCAACTTTTAGAAATTTTCCATCTATAATACAGAATCTAGAGGGAAAAAACTTTTAGAGGAGGTTAGTGGAGGGCAGAAAAAAAGTTTTGTTTAAAACCAAAACATTTCACTTCTGAGAAGAAAGCCAAGGCATGGGGAGGTTAAAGTGGCTTGTCCAGAAACCCACTCAGGACCTGCACTTAGATCTTCTAAGCCACAAGCCAGTCTGTCTTCAGTTAAGCTGTAATGTCAACAGAGACTTCAGGCAAACACTGAAAAAAGAGTGCAGTATTACTGGTAAAGTCACCTGGCTATAAACCAGCCTCTTTAAGAGATCTCCATGCCCACACACGTACTATTCATCACTGGCATGTAACAGAAAAGCAGGGCAGGTTGTCCCAGAGAGACCATTTACCCCTCTTATCCCTCGCTAATAATCAACCCACTAAAAGTGCCTACAGCATTCCTTGAGCAACCTGCTCATCTGCTGTGTATAATATCACACATATTATGTGCATAAGGTCAAGCTGAACATGCACAAGCCATTCCCAAGGCTCTGAAATCCTACATGCTCCACTTGGGCAACTTCTGTCAGTGAATTTCCCTGAATGACACTGAGTTTCAGCCTCTCCAAGACCTTGAGATTTTCTCCTAAGCAAACAGCATGCTAATCCTGCATGGAGTTTTTACAGAGCACACGGATCATGTCACAAATGGAGACTCAAGATGTCATCTGCCACTTCAGAGTTACTGAGAGCCAAGAATAGCAGAAACCCAGAGCACTGCATACCCTTGGGTGCTCTACAGTTGTGCTTGAGTATGGAAGACGTGTAATTTTCACACCATTCCTCACCAACATACATTCAGTCAACTCCATTTTCCTAGCTCTGTGGTCTAAGCACACAGATCTCTGATTTTCACTTTGTCATCTCATTCAAAAGAGTTGGCAGTGCCTGTAGGCAAAATGCTTTCAGTCCGCTGCATTTCTATGCTCTGATTTACATTGGCTTCTGGAATTGAGTCTTTTTTTTAATAGTTGTTTCATTAAGCAGAGTGGTGAAAAAAAAATAAAAACCAAACAATAAAACCTATCTGGATGGATTGATCAACACTCTTTTACTACACAACATCTGGGAGTGAGAATGTAAACTGGGGATAAAAGAAACTACAGCACATTAAAGCAGTAAATGTGTTGCTGTACCCTTACATCCTCCTTTTGTGGGTGAAGAAGTCTTCACAACTTTCAGCCCTAGCCTTACCTACCTCCTCAACCTAACCATATACATGTGTGTAGCTAATAAAGGTAGAGGGGCTCTACCAAGGAGGTCATTCATGTTATCAAAAAAAAGGACAAATTAATTATTTTGGAGGTGAATTTATAAATTGTCTCTTGTCAGTCATTAGTCACCATCTGCATGGTGACTAATGGGACCTTCTCTCAGCTGGAACTAGTCACATATCATCAATATCATCTCCATTAATAAATCACATTTCTCCTGACAAATGAAGATATTTTAATAAATTTAACACCTAAAACAAGCATTAGCTGTAATCAATCTAAACTATCATCAAATTTGAAAATAGAGGATAGAGAAAAATACCTTTTAAGGTGTATTTCTTTCCCTTACTTCGTGGGAATTGGAACAGAAAGCTTGGATCTGCAGTAAGACCTAAACGCAAACCCAAGACTGGGTCTCCACAGGAGCGCATCATTATATCGGGTTGATGGTGTTATTTTTACAGCCATACATCATTGTGTGATCCTGCCAGAAAGTCCAGCCTCCAAGGCTTTCAAACCAAACTGGGTTTAGATATTTAGATTTGACTTTTTTTATTGGAACTTGTGTTAGGCACTGAGCTCTCAATGAATGCTCTTTCTACGCAACTTGTGCAGCCCTAGAAGTTCTAGCTTTCTACTGCTGTGCTTTCCAACAAGCTAACACTTAGCCCCACAGACAACGCTGAAATACAGCCTGACAGCAAAAGGGTTAACACAATACCTAAGGCATGCTTTCTACATTCAAAGAGATTACAAGTTAGATTTCTATGTGATTTACTGGCAGAGGCAGTACACAGAGACATATCATCCTTTACTAGTCCCAATCAGCAATAATTCATTACATTCAAATCCTCTCAGGTTCAAGAATTTCATAGATCAGATTCTTATTTCATTTAACTGCTTTTTTTAAAAGATGGGCTTACAAGGTAAGCCTTAAAACAAACTCCATGTGAAGAAGAAACTTGTTAGCAACTGACAGCAAAGAGGAGGAGGAATGTGTTGTTGGTGCCACTCAAACAGCCAAAATGCATATTCCTCCTGGAGCCCTTTGTGCAGACATGGGGCAGATATCTGCAGTGGATCTGTTGTCTCTTGTATTTCTTTTCCTACTTTTGGAGTAGAATAGCTGGCTGAAAGGGACTGCACACCCAGCACTGTGTCTGTCCCAGCAAGGCACTTCACATAAAGGCTCTTCCTTGCCACCCTAAAGTTGCCCAACAGCATCTGTTGAGCCAATATATTGTTGGTCAAGATCCAGAACAAATGAACATCACTCTTCAAGATCCTCTACCTGTTCATGAAGTATTGTGGCATGTGTCACCTGCCAAGAGAAAACATGGGGTAGGGGTAGATGTGAAGAATAACATCTCAAGAGACAGGACCCAGGTGACTGGAATAATGAAACAAAAAAGCACTCATTTAAATTAAGATCAGACTGGCTCCAAAAATTAAAAAAGCAACAAAATTAATCTATCTGCAGATGTACATTTCTGTAAACCTTAAAATGAAAAAAAATAATAATAAGGAAAAAAAAGACAAAAAAAATCCAGTTTGGCTTGGATTGAACTGAGTTGAGTACGAAGACCAAAACCAGTCACTAATTAATGGTGTCTGGTTTTCTGGTATTTATGCACCATAAAAAATAATAAGGGACTTCTCTGGGAAAATAAATGGTTAGATGGAAAGCCAGTTTTGGCCTTTGTTTTTTTCTGTTAGTCATAGCCTTTCAGTGAGATTCCTTGAAACTTCAAGCTGGTTACTGCCCAAGAACTTTTAGTGATTTCACGGAGCCAACATTTCAAATGAAGAAATGATGCAGTCTTGCTGATATCAGCATACAGACACTGAGTGTAAAATTCAACTTCTCATGCTAATTCCCAGACCTCATATTCTCAAGGTACACATATGCAGAATGAGCATGCAAAAGATTTGTAAAAGCTACATGTATTTTTAGATGCATATATATATATATATATATATATATAAAACTCCTGCATATTGAGATTTAGGCACCAAAGCCTCTATTAACAGTGGTAGTCACCTGCAGAGGTCATGAGGAGGTCAGCAGGTTTTTTCTTTTCTACATTACAGGCTCCAAAGCTAGGGAACATTTTGGATGAGCAGTGGAGTATGGTGCAGAGTCTTGCAATGATACTTAGTTCCACCTAATATAATCAAGTCTGGCATCATGTAGAAATAGCATCTTTGTCCTTTAAATGATATAGTGTATGAATATGGCACTAAATATAGTATCTGAGCTGAAAATTTCTGGTTTCCAGGAGGCCATAGGAGAAAGCTACTTGGACAGCAAACAGCACGTTTAGAGCAAAAATTCTGTTTAGGCCTCAACAGAGTCTCAGATATCTGATATTGCCCACCTTCCTGGTGGAGTTCCCATACTTCTTATCAGACTCTCAATCTCTCAAGAGACAAATCCATGGGAACACCACCATCCCCACCCACAGAAGCAATGTACCCGTTGCCTGAGTGGGCTGGCAGAAAGAAGAGCAAGTGCATTGCTTTCTACCATGCAGACATTGGTGCAGATCAGCAGAGTTCAGCGAAGATAGAGAAAACAACCCAAGAACCCATTTTCAGGTCTTCATGAGAAAAAAACAACACCTCCTTTCATCACATCCTTGCATAGCCTCAATGGCCTTTAGCCTTGGGAACCTCAAATCAAAGACCCCAGGCCAAATCTTCAGCTGGAGTATACCAGCTGCTGACATTGACAGAGCTCTCCTCATTAATATTTGCTGAGGATTCTTCTCTCTTCTTTGATTTTTGTTGCATTTGGGGGGGAATTATTTTTCCAATTTTTCCAATTCTCCTGGAATTCTCCTTTTTCCAATTCTCTTGGAATCTGTGACTTGAGCTTTTCCCCTTAATAAATCCACTTATTGCAACAGCACAGCATTGGAAAAGGAGCCCTGTTTGGGCATTTCTAGGCAGCAAGGTCTTCTTTGAGGCCTGTGGAAAGCTGCAGGTGTTTGGCTTTGGGTGGAAAGAGCAACTAACAATGTTGGTTTATTCCTGACTTTAGTCCTGATATTTTTCTGAAGAATTTCAGTAATGTCAGAATCAAACCTTAGGAAAAAAATATATACATGTAGTACATACAGTTGGAACCAGAGGACGAATTAAAAGAATATAATTATTTTGATTACCTTGATTTAGAGCATTACTGGTGTTGAATCATGCTCAGCCAAAGAAATATCATGGAGACAAAATTTACTTCCCTATATGCACAAAAGCAGAAGAGAAGGAAGACAGGGAGGAAAGAAAAATTAATCTGAATCAAAAGATGAAAATACATACCAGTTCAACATTCTCTTCTTGTAATGATTTTCTTTCTTAAGAAGGCAACCACAAAACACAGAGATGTTTAATCCATTAAAAGTGTAGTTTTTGGGACAGAATAATCTGAGTTTAGTCAACCCACCAGCCTGCTTCTCACTGGGTGGGCTCTGGCTGGGGATAAGCTTTCACTTGACTCCCTCAGACAGGTCAATGTGCCACAGGTTTTATGGATGGTATCTAATAACCTTTCTTGGCAGATTGTCAATATCAGCACTATGGGAAAATGGATTTTCATAAAAGAGTAGCGCAGATCTGAATGTCATTTGCTACCATGGCTGCAAGAAGAAGGATGACTTTTGGTAAGAGTGTGTATCTTGGGGAAGGATTCAGTTCTGGTTCTTTTGATGGTTTCCTTCACCAGTCATTCAGCTCTCCCTATTTTCCTCAAAGGTTGGACAGACAGAAAGATCCCCTGCTTTTTGCAATCCACAGATGGAGAGATGCTTTGAAAGCCCAGCTTCAGTCAGAGCAATGTAAAATGTCTCTGGAGAAAGAGTTACTTTCCTTAAGTGTTAGCTCAGGGAAGAGAAATGTGTGTATGAAGACGTCTCTTGTCTCCTGCTCCTCTCCTCTGAAACGGGGAGGATACTACGAGGACCATTATGTTGTAGCATTGATATGCAAATACTGAGGGACTGTTTGGAATATAACTTGGTAGATGAAATGAAGGCTGATCTGCCATTGCATGAGCACCATCAAACTGTCACCCTCTCTCCACAGGCTGCCATGCGTGGGCTGCACCTAGTCTTGAGCATGTGAGGTTCTAAATTAAAATTTCAATATATCCATGGACACTGTTAAATGTATCAAGTCTTTGGTTGCTCTGCCCTGGGCCTACATGTCTCTGTTATTTTGTGACAGATTCTCAGGGATCTCAGTTTTGACTCAAAACATACATGAAAACTCACATTCTCTGCTTTAATAGAATGAATCATTTGGTTTGGGTTGGAAAGAACCTTTAAGGCTCACCCAGTTCCAACTCCCTGCCATGGGCAGGGACACTTTCCACTAGACCAGGTTGCTCCAAGCCACATCCAACCTGGTCTTGAACACTGCCAGGGATGGGGCAGTCACAGCTTCTCAAGGCAACCTGTGCCCTCACCACCCTCAAAGGGAAGAACTTCTTGAATCTCATCTAAATTTCCCCTCTTCCATTTAAAGCCATTCCACCTTGTTCCATCCCAGAGTCATCCTAATTCTCTGCCCTGCATTTCTGTCTTTGGGCATGGGAGGGACCAGGCTTATCCCACTCTGTTATGAACTCAGAAAAACATCCATCTCCTCCTGTTCCCAATATTTTGAGGTTCAGCATTGCCTGTTACCTTAGCTGCAAAAATGCTCTGAATGAATGGACACTTTGCTGGACTTAATAAGCCATTACTGACGGAAAAACACATGCAGGGTTAGGACCAACATGTAGAGGCACAAATCTGGTAAAGTGGTCCAAAACCAAACCTGAACATGGGGCTTTTCAGAGATGGAGCTTATCTTGCAGGGTACATTAAGTACCATGGGAAAGAAGTCTTCACTGAGAATTTTCCTAGAAAGGATGCAACTTGTCCCAAAAGCCCCAAGCATTACCCAGGCACAAAACCACACACAAACTGAGCCTCAGGGGACATGGAGTTAATTGCTCATTTCCCAGAAACCTCAGGCAGTTTGTCACAGGATAATAAAAAGAATAATGGATCAAGGGGGAAAATCATAATTAGGCTTACAAAATGTAACTTAGGCTTCTGGGTTTATTTCATGTATCAGTCCCACCAAAGGTGGAGTATCTTGTGTTTCTATGGTTTCCTGAGTAAAATTGGGAGGAAATCATAAAATGAAGAAAAACACCCAACAAATTACATGTCCTTATCTTGACATGAAAATATTATTTGGAATCTCTGTGGATTGTTTTGCTAATTTCCAAAATGGATGATCAAATACTGAGTGATCCTTCTTTGGCTGCCAATATTTTTAATAGGCATCTTAGTCAATGTTAGTACAGCTGTCCTTTTAAATCAACTCTTCTGATGACTCACACTTGGATTCAGAGATTTCCCAAGGTTTTATCTGCTCTCCTAATGCTTTTGGTGGACCCGTCCTTGAATCCTGTCACATGAGAAAGCAGAAGGTGCCTCTTCATCCAAAACACACAACCCACTAAGCAGTGAAAAGGACACACACAATTAAAAGAGGCAGGAAAGGAAAAAAGGAGGAAAAAAAAATTAAAAAGACCAGCAGGGTCATTTCATGCTCCAGCAGATCAGCATCTACATGTAAAGCTCTTGGAACACTACATCTGTAGCTACCCTCTAGCCTTACTCATGGCGAGTTCACATCACCTCTTTCCCCTTTGAGTCGACATTTCCAAGGACTTTGGCTTCCTGAGATGCAGTTGGAAAACTGAAAGGCGAGAAAGTCTTCACATTCTGAAGAAAACACGTTTTCTTGCAATGCTCCACAGAAATGTCAACAGTCAACAGAAATGAGCAAGAGGAAGCCATGAGACACTCTCCTCACTGCAGAAAACAACCAATGAATTAATATTCATTTGAGGAATTTTATTTCTCTCTGATCAAAATTTTCTGTAAATTTGACTGAAGATTGAAGGAGATTCAATAGTGTGGTTGAAGAGAGGAGAAAATATTCCCCTCTAAAAGCTCATTCTTTAGGTGAAAAGGTGATTTGTGGCCTTAAGTCTAACATGAGAAAGGTTTCATGTAGGTAATTACAGTTTTGTTACTGCCCAGATTACTCCTGTTCCTGCTGAAAAAAAAAAAAAAAAAAAAAAAGAAAGAAATAGGAAAAAAAAATGGGGAAGTCTCTGGGCTGAATGCTTCAATTTTGAAGCCTCCAGTAGCTTGAAATATCTCCAAACCTATTAAATCCTGAAACCAAAATAAACATTTTGTCCTCCCTTCATGGAAGCATAAAGAATGTCTTAAGTCAACCCATCCACTTGCCTGCCAATACCAAATTGCCCTCAAGAACATATTCTCCAGGGCTTTGTCAAATCAGCTTTAGCATTCCTCAAGCAACAGGAACCACGTTCCTGGAAAGTCTATTCCACAATCTGTTCCCATATCCTTTTAAAAAAGCGCCATAAAACGCATGTTACCTGCAATCATTGTAGCTGGAGAGGAATTGAATTTTCCATTCTGTGGTAAATCGCATGCTTTCAAATGTCTTTCCAGTCTGGATCCAAAAGAAAGCAAAATATTTTCAAAATTTCCTAATAAACACAATTCTGAGACAAAAAGACACAGTTGATAAAAATGTGCAGGTTAATAAAGGCAAATTTTTGCACTGAGTTGGAGGTTCATTTCTATACATCCAATATGCTACAGCACATAAAATAAAAGATAGAAATGAAGACACATCCGAAAATGCAAATCAAAATTTTTTTTTTTTTTTTTTTAATGAAAACTTATCAGAATTAACATTTGCAAGCCATTTCAGTGTTATCAAATTGGCTTTTTCCAATTGGAAAACATTCTTTCAGATAATTTCCCATTGGCTCTCAGACAGGTTTTTGCAGCATCAAGGTCAGAAAGAGAGGGTTTTTTTTTTTTCTGCTGTCCAAGAATTTAAACTGCCCAACTCTTCCTTTCCCAGAAGATGCATTTCTTAGAGTATTATTATAGTGTGTTTGAAGAATTAATTTTGATTTGAAGGAATTGAAATATTTTAATCAATGCACTGAGAAGTATAGGACATATGGCAAAATATGAACAGTACTTATATGGAGCCAATTCTTTTTTTTCCCTCAAAATTTTAGTACCTTTTGTTTTCTAAATATGTTTTGGTTGGTTAAAAACCTACATGTTCCTTATATTAAAGAAGGTGTCAATACACAACTTCAGCTGCTCCAAAACTTGAAATTAAGTCTGGGCTTGAAGCAGATTGTCAACTATTGCAGAAGGGACAAAAAAAA
Source organism: Forpus xanthops (assembly GCA_032466535.1). Taxonomy (NCBI): domain Eukaryota; kingdom Metazoa; phylum Chordata; class Aves; order Psittaciformes; family Psittacidae; genus Forpus; species Forpus xanthops. Next base: position 30,639 of record JASSUY010029768.1, read on the forward strand.
TGGGAAAAATAAAAAAAAAATACACCAGATATATCAAAAAAGAAGGAATTTTTCCACTTAACAACAGCAAAAGTAACATCAGGTCCTGGGTACCAACATGGAGCAGCATTCATCCCTCTGTTACTGAGATCATGTCATTATATACCTGACATAAACATATACACCCTCTGCAAAAACTTCTGCCGTTCACACAACCTCCCATTCACTCCAGTCTTCAAGGCTTGTTGCATAACCTTCAGCACCAAAGCCCCCCAACATTGATTCATAATTGTTTGCAGAGGGAAGTTGCTTGCACTGTCAGCCGTTTAGTATTGATTAAGAAGCACTCTGCAAGGAAAGACTGGGTGGCTCCAGCTCTGGAAAGTGCCAAGGAAAATAAAGCTGGTATTAGTGATCCTCAGCTTCTCTGCTGGGGCTGAGAAAAAGGCAGTATTGTGGGCTGGGAGACTGCTCACCAAGATGTCGATCTTTGCCAGTTACCTAACAATAATAAGCATTGGATAAATAGGTAGGATACTCACAAGGGGAACCAAGGGAGGGAATTAAAAATTAGTAACAGAAGAAAAAGGAGAGGGAAAAAAAGGAAGGCGTTAGACTTTCCAGCATTCTGAGAGAACAAGTTTTTATCCTCAGTTGGGGGAAAAACAGATTTACTAAACACCATGACCTCAGTTGTTTGCATAGCATTCGGTAACATGTATTTTATTACCTATGATACCTCCATGCTAGCTTGCAAAGCCTTTCCAGCAGCCTTGTGAAGGATGCCGAGCATATGGAAAAGAAATAAGCCAGCCTGAGGAAGGAATGGCACAGCTGGGTGAAGCAAAAATTACAGGCTAGAAACACACTGGTTGAGTATAAACAAAACTGAGTGAGGGAAAACACTGGAGAGAAAACTTTTCTTTCCTCTGCCCAGTGTCAGCCACTAGTGAGGGTCACTCGAACTGGTGATGTGGAGGTGTAGACAGTGGTGAGAAGAGACCCCTCACTTCTCCCTCTCAATGCATGCACCATGGACTTGGGCATTGGCAAATGGAGGAGATGCGTTAATCATAGAATGACTTGGGTTAGAAGGGACTTTAAAGATCTTCCACTTGCAATCCCCAGCTGTAGGCAGGGACATCTTCCACTAGACCAGTTTGCTTCAAGACCTATCCAGCCTGGCCTTGAACACTGCCAGGGACAGGGCAGCTACAGCTTCTCTGAGCAACCTCTGCCAGTGCCTCACCACCCTCACAGGGAAGAATTTCCTAATATCTTAGGTAAATCTAGGTCTAATGGAAAGGACCTGGGACCAGGCTGCAGGGTGAGAACATCCCTTCTAGACAAACTCCTCTGAGGGATCAGACTCTATCTGCAGCACAACTTCTGCTCCTGGACCAATCCTAACAGGCATCACCAGCACAGCTTATGGGTGAAGGTGATCAGCCCTTCTTGGTGTGTGAGCATGGAAAAATTAGGGGGTTAGGACATTGCAACACACTGCAAATGTGAAACAAAACACCTCTGTTCACATGACATATGCTGGTTGTTTTTAATGAAGAAAGTACTATCCTTATATGCAACCAGAAGAATCCCCCTGAAGACAGGAGGTTTTATTATGGAACAACTTGGACCCTTGTCTGCAGCCACACGATATGATCATAATGCATGAAACCAGAAAACTAGTGGTCTGGCAGCCCAAAAGGAAAGCCCAGAGAAATCCCAACAGCAGTTTCCTACAGCCCAGCTCCACCTTAGAGTCTCCATCTTTTTGCATTAAGAGAATCTGTGAACTGAAAGAAAGCAAATGAGAGCCTGTGAACTGAATATTAAAGTTCAACAGCAATAAAAAGTATAACAAAATGAAAGAAGATCCCATTGGAATAAAAATATCTTTTAAAAAGCATGGAGGCAGAGGATTTATATGAGGTGAAGTCAATAGTCAGACCAGTCCAAAAAATAAAAGCAAGCCATTTGATGATTTGTCTCATTCCAGGTATTACAGGAATAGAGGGTCTGCCTTCTCCTGGAGCAAAGATCACGCAGGAATCGGCTCAGGTAAGAAATCGTCTACATTGTTATTTCTGATTGAGCCTGAAGTGAAAGCAGGAGATGCAGCTGAGTAGCAAGTGAGTTGTGGGACCCTGTGTGCCAGATAGCTGCCGTTTGGCTAGTGTGGGGTCACCCCTGTCCGAGAACAGGGCACCAAATTACCCAGGACTTGTGCAGACCAGTCCCATGCAGCAGTCTGTGCACCACTTCTCCAGCAGCTGATGAACTTGTCGTGGTTTACTCTGATGGGAATGGAGCTTTGCCTGGGCAGAAGAAGGATAAGAGAGAAGTAGCCCTCCAATACCTGATCTTGCTTCAGCCACACTTGGTCCTGACCTTCTGACCTTTAGTCTGTCCCAAGACAATGATTTTTCTTTGCCTTACCTTTCAGAGGGTAGATTGAGATGAGATATTAGGAAGAAGTTCTTCCCTGTGAGAGTGGTGAGGTCCTGGCATAGGTTGCCCAAAGAATCTATGACTGCCCCATCCCTGCCAGTGTTCAAGGCCAGGCTGGATGGGGCTTTGAGCAATCTGGTCTAGTGGAAGGTGTCCTTTACCATGGCAGGGTATTGCAACTGGATAACCTTTAAGGTCTCTTGATACCTGAATACCACAGACCCAAGGGTTTGACCTACTGCAGGTGAATTGGGCTCTTTCTGGGCTCCAAATAGTCATGCTACAACAGATAAGTTTCTTGGGGGGTAAGCCCTGTTTTCAGAGGCAGTAAATGTTATCACAGATACAGCATTAAGTTTATCTGTTCAAATGGCTTTTAGCTCACAGCTGGGAAAGAGAGATATGAGATGACTTCATCTGTGGAGGCCTGATGAACCTTGTACAGTGTATTTCTGTGGTTGATATTGCATATTAGTATTAAGTCTCAGTAAGGTCCCTCAACATGAGGGTGAAAGTCGCAAAGCAGCAGCTCACAAGGCCAACAGAGGATAGCCACATCTGATTTTATTCATGCAAATTGGGCATGTATGTAACCCTAATATTGGAAACAAGCACTGTCGTGTAGGTGGTGGCAGAGGACAAAATATACAGTTTAAGGAAAGAGGCACAGTAAGGCACTCTAAGTGGTTACTATAAGCTGCTAAGTGGGAGAAGCTGTCTCAGTGGTTAAGAGCCTCTTATAGATGGGAGAAGTGCGTCAGCAGACTTTTCCATGCACTTTGGCTCAGGGCTGAAATAACAGAAGCAGTCAAGAAGGATGCAGCCATCATCCAAGCAGTTACCAAGGCACGAGTGTAGAAGCTCAGTGAGACAAGCTTGAATCAAGCTTTGCTCCCAGCAAGCCTAGATGGGCAGTCCCAAGCTACGAGGTGACTGAAGGCAGAAGTTAGGAGCCAGCCTAGCAGTCACACATGAGATAAGCAGCAACAACAACATGGCATTAGCTGTTCCTCCCACCCAATGGACAACCATGCCAAGGAATGGTTGCAATGGCAGGTTTGCATCTCGGCAAATCTTTGAAAACAAAACCACAGGAGATTCACCCTTATTTGATTTTTGGGAGGGAATTTCTCAGTGAGACAAACATTAATTTCCTGGGCTGGGGGAGGGGAGGAACTACCAACCACACAAGCGAGCAAAATATTCCTCTTTTTTGGTTAGCCACAGGCGTTGTGCAATCCTCCCAGGGTGCTGACAGACTGGCCCGTTGAAAGCTCCTCGCTCCACCTGGTGGCAAAAAGGATGTTCGGGCTATTGCTGTGGGCATCGCATTGGGCTCCAAGGGGCTAGGATTTGGTTTCTCCTGCTGCCATTTTGCATGTGTGCCTTCTATTCCGCATGGCATTGGCTTGCCTCCTCTCATGAGGTGGAAGCAGCCCTTCACTACATAGGTAAGTAAAGTCAGCCTCCTACATGTGTGCAGTGTGCGTGCAGCACAGTGGGGAGATCACAGCTTGGGAAAGGCATATAGCAAGAAAGCAAAAGGAGCCTTGCACTGGCAGCCAGGCATAGCTGACAGTTGTTTGCAGTATTTGCCTTGGAGCTGAACCACTCCTGACCATCAAAGATCACAAAAGACCATCAAGCATCTCCTAGTATTGTGGTGAAGAGCAGTGGTATCTTCTAGCTTAGCATTTAGGTCCATGGCTAAACTCAATTGCCCAGACACAGGCAGGAAATGACCTGGAGTGTCTCACCTGTCCTTCTTTCCTTCTCATGATGGAGTAGAAGTTGCACTGTTAACTCATTCTGGTGAAGATACCTTCAGCTCCATCAGCACTATAATGCAAAAAGATAAGATATAGCTATAGAAGTGCTCAGATAACACTATATTAGTTCAGAACCTTGAAAAAACTTGATCTTTTGAATGAGACAGTTATGATCAAGATAGGTCCAGGGTTCGGTCACCTCTGAGTCCAAAATACAGCTCAAGCCAGGCCCTACCACAAAAGTCTCCAGCTACAATTAGAACAGCAATAGCATCATTTACTTGTTTGGGCTTTGATGTGTTTTCTTCTGAGGGAAGGAAAGAAGAATCAAACCAAAAAGAGAAAGAAAGAAACTATGAAGAAAGGAAGAAGAAAGTAAATAAATCCCAGTAGTTTTAGACCAAATGCAGAGCATCCCTCCCCTAAAAGCAGGAATTAGTTACAGCTCTTTTTTTGAAAGTTAGAAATTTGGTATTTTACAACACATTAGTGAACATTTTTCCCAACCAAAAAAAAAAAAAAGAAAAAAAAAAAAGATCATTAGAAAGTCTCAATGTTTTCCTCTAAATATTCAACAGCCAATCCCTAAACTTCAAAAATTATCAAAAATCATGAACTGACAAAAAGTCCTGGGATTGACTCATAGCTGATTAAGATGCTACAGACCCAACCAGGTAACACTTTGACTTTCAACATAAAGCTGGTTACAAATACTGCTATTTATAGTTGCTGAAAATACTCTCAGGAAGGCTGTGTGTATTCTCTAGGGGATCTTCCTCTAGCTTACAAGTAAGAGTACTGGCTTATACATGCCAGGATCTGATATCACTTGTATAAAAAATATCAAGGTGCAAGAAGTTACAGGAGCTATGGACAGCTAACACCAGGTTCAGAAACACTGATGAAGCTGCATAAAGACAATACAGTACAAAGAAAGTGCTGACACTTAAAAAAATGCTGCATCTCACTGGAGTCCTACTTATTCCATAAAGAGCACAAGTATATATTAACCTAAAGCCATATGGAGACCAGCAAATCAGATATCCCAATCTAACCTCTGCCCATCAGGATCTACAGGGCAGTTCACTGCTGTTTGGTGTGCTCCACCCACAAGGGCAGATCCTATTGGCAAGGACAAGGTGCTGTTGTGAGCAGCAGCAAAGCACCATGTATGTAACAAGAAATATGCATTTGGCTCTCTCCTCGGGCAAAGAACAGCATAGAGGGCATTTCCAACCCAAGAAAGAAGTATGAGATCATGCTGTGCCCTCCAGCTCCAGAATCAAACAAGATTCTTGGAAATAACCAAGATTAAATCCGTAATTGCTCATTAATTCCAAAGCTCTAGTTGAACTACAGCTCAAGTGGAAGGCAGGTTTAACACAGCATTGAGGGAGGGAGATTTAGGAAAAAGTTTGCATTTTGATCTCTACTGAGATTTAATGCTTTTCACAAGGGCAGATTCTCTTCCTCAAAGTGATTAGGACTAACTGTATATCACAGCATCTCTTTCTTACCATTAGTGATTCCTACAACAAATGTGTCAGGCAGATACTTTATAAAAGTTAACTCAGAGCCCTGTATAAAGTAAGAATGGTACAATACCAAAGATGGTATCTGGTTAAAAATATATAATTCCTAAAATATGGAACATGTCTCCAGTTCTATAACCCTTCAATACTTAAAGTATAAGGCTTTCCATGCAGCTGTTTTCTTTGCATTTTATGTGAGTATAACCTGATAGAATAGGCTCTGGATTTCTGTCAGGGTTAAATGATAAAGAATCCCAAAAAAAAAAAACGAAATATGGTTTCACACATTACCAGCCTTCACCTTCTGAGAGTGCTCTAGCAGCACCAGGTGAGCAAGAAGTAAAACTGAGGTGGAGTGGGCAAGGGTAGCATTGTGGTGATCATGGCAATCCCAGCCAAGAGATGGAATTGAGAGACTTCAGTATTATGTTGGTAATCTTCTCTGAGGATCCCCTTTTTTTGCAGATAAACATTGAAAAAATATTTCCCTAAATACTTTTTTTCAGTGGAGAATTTTTGTTTCAATTGAGTTACTTTTTTCACAAAATATGCTCTGATTTCCGTGGAAAATACTTCAATTTTCATCAAATTTCCTGTCTGCCATCTTTCTTTTGCACTTCTATCCATTGAAAATACTTTTTTTTCTCTTGTGCTAGCTACCTCTTCCCCCTGCTCTGAGATTCAGACCAAGCTCCCAAGGCCGGTCATCTCCCAGAATGCCTAAAGTGGGAACAGGGCATTCACCAGGGGAGTCTGGCTTGACCAGGAGGCCAGACTACAAGAGAGAGTGGGAACAGAAGCAATTGAACTTTGATTTTCATAAGGCATAATAATTGCTTTTTCTAATTCTAAAAAAAAATTTTTTCAGTTTTCCAACCAAAAATTGCGCTTTGAACATCATGGAAAAAAAAAAAAAAAAGCAAAACCAAACATTACCCCATCAGCTTTGCTCGCTAGCACCAGTAGCCCATTTATGCTGTAGAAATAGCACATTTTTTGTCACCAAAGCCCTCTGAAGTTTCAGAAAAATTCATGTGTGCCTTTTCCTCCCCACCTTTATAGCTTCAAGCCATGACTGAGAGTGGAAACCTTCCCTTTAATAGGTAACACAAAGCTTGCTTGATACCACCAGCTTCCCATCTACCATCAGGAGAAATGACCATCAAATAATTTGTTTCCTAATTTCTTCTTCTCATACTGAAGATCACTCCACTGCAGCACTTTTAATTTGCAATGCATTTTACTGCCACAATAAAACAACAGCTGACTTTCCTTAATGACACCAACCCAGATCCACACAAAGCAGACATTCACCATCTTTCTTTTCACTTACTCAGCATTTACAATCATTTTCATTTCACTCAGAGGCACCACTATCCTTGAATGAATCTACAGCATGAGACACCCACCGGAGTACATGGGATTCCTTGACTGAAGATTTTCACCACATCTAATGCATTGACCCATGGAAGAAAAACAATTTGAGATGAGCATCTTTATGCCAAGTCCATCATGTGCACTGCTATGTGTATGCATGCAACCACCATGAATGCTTTGCTATGACCTGAAGATTAGGAAGCAAATTATTTGATTGTTAATTCTCTAGATGGTAGATGACTAACAACATTTCACTGCCATTGCAGTGTAGCAACTGAGATGAGTCAGCCCAGCAGGGAGAGGGAATCATGCAAAACTCAACCAAGCATGGTTTGAGCAAGACCACAATCAGCCTCAGGCTTTGAGTTGAGCTGGCCAGAGCACTCAAAAAAAAAAAAAAAAAAAAAAAAAAAAAAAAAAAAAAAAAAAACCAAAAAAAAACAAAAAAACAAAACCTAAGAATGTCTTCTTCATGTTTTTTTCCAAATGTCAGCTGGTAGAATCGCATTTTATGAAAGAGCTGAAATTCAAAGTTAATAGCCAATGCAATCCAGAAATAGAACTCAGTTATAAATATACCCGTTCCTCATCACTTCCTTGTACAGCCAGGCTGTGCTTCTGAGTTGGATACACATCCCAATGACCTGTCACAGGGAATAAAGAAAGCCTTACAGGCACAAGTGAGGTCATTCACAGCTGGGGAAGAGAAAACTGGTTTTGTTGAGGTTTCCTTGCCTCAGAAGACAATAAATAGAAGAATAAGAGCGATCACTCAGGGAAAATATGGTAACAGACCAACCTTCATACTTGGGACAATTTGCTAGCCTGTAAAATCAACCAAGACACCAAATTAGATGAAGGGCAGTCTCTAGTGCCTCAAACACCTTCTTCGTGCCTTTTTACTTTTTTTATATCTATGTCTAATACTTCAATTTAAGTGTTACCTTAATAGAAGCAGCTAAACCCATTTTTTCATCTTTAATCCTTACAAAAAAACAGTGAAACCTCAGGCACAGTCTTTTCTCCTGTCTTAATCATCAAGTAGGTTTAACTGGTAGAATTTCCCAGAAGAAGTTGGGTGACTCCTTAGGGCTGGAGGTCCCTCCAGTTTACACCTCAGTGCCCAGCCACCTTTGTTTTCTTTTTATTCCCTCAGAACTCCCAGAAGGCTATCCAGCTCTCCTGGGACAGCACTTATAGAGAGCCTGGTCCTGCTTTAACAGCAAAATCAGGGACACCTTCTGCTATACCAGGTTGCTCAAAGCCACATCCCACCAAGATTGATCCCTTGAGGGATTCTTCCGTGCAAGTTAGAGGGAGAAATGAGTGGTAATGTACGATGAGTGCCCTTGCAGTAAACACCTTGGAAAATAGTGCTTCCTGGGGAAGCTGAGAAGGCTATAAATGAAAGCATAGCCAGGGCAGAAGTGTCATTCTGATGTTAAGTCTAAATTCTTGTTAAAATCAGCAGAAGCTGTTGGAAAACAAGGATAGCATAGCTTAGGGATTGGGGCATGGTCTCAGAAACCAGAGCTTTGAAACTCTTCCCCCCTTTGTCTTATCTGATGTAATATCAAGCTCTTCAGTGGAGGAGCCACTGGACAGAGTGCAGTTAGGAAACTGGAGCTACTGTCAGAGACTTTGGGTAGTTCATCATTAAAGGAGAGATGAAAAATAGACTGAAACACAGGCTGTGGACTTGAATTCTAAAATGTATAACTGATATTTTAATATTAGTTATGTGAATGTGGGATTTCATACTCTGATCAAAACCATTAGGGTTTTCTATTGACTCCTGAAAATTTTGTATCAGTACCTGGGTTGGGCATTCTTGAAGTGAATGCTGCCATCCATTAAATTTATAGGTTATGTGGATGTAAATATATGAATGAAAGCACTGATGTATATAGATAATCCAAAGTATGAACAATGAACAGAGAAGGAGATGTATGAAAACACCACTTACCTTCTCTTAGTATCTAGGATTTATTAGCCCTCCATTAACTATGTGTGGAGGTTACATTACCTGCATTCCTTATATAGATACTGCAGTTAATTGAAGGAAGCCATGGCTATTCAGTCCTTGAGTTTGCTGAATGAATCAGTCGAATGCTATGCAGGGCCTACAATCAGTGATAAGCACACAAGCATATTACCCCAACTGCGGATGTCTTGTCCTAAGATCTTTTTCAAGGTCTATGTCTTATCCAAAAAGTGATGAGTTTTGTGAGCTTCAGTTATATTTGCCACTACTGAAGTCACTTCAGGGGTACCTAGAGGCTCATGTGCTGAAGTACCTGTGATCTTGCTTTAGTGCTGGCCAACCAGGAAAGCCAGCCTTCTCTGGGATGTGGTTTTGCCACCAGCAGAACAAAATAACTGATCAAGAAATACTTCAGGGTTACTGTGTGAGGATTATTTGTAGAGCATTTGAACTTCTGCATCTATTTTAACAGATTCAAAGAGTGGCAAGCAACATTCCTGGGCACTGGAACTTGGTCAAGTATATTGTTAAAATATTAGAAAACCCCTGGTGTGCTTTTGGCTCAGGTAAAGGCATACTCCCAAACAATTCCTGGGTACGGTTCAAAAGTTGGCATGGGCCAAGGACTATTCCCAGGAGATATTTTGCATAGAGCTACCTTGTTTTGGAAGGCAAGAGTATTTAATAGGTTGGATGTGGGCTGCTTTATGCCACCAGCATAAGATCCAGTAACTACTGGAGATATAGCCAGAAAGTCTAATCCACTCCCTGTATCGACACTGTGACTCTTGCAAGCAGAAGCAGAGATGACTTTGGAGAGGATGTAGTAAGTTAAAAAGCTCCTCCTCTTTCCTAAGCAACTGGCAGGATCTTCTCTCACTATCTCTATATCCCAAGTCCTGAAGGAAATGTTCAATTTTTCATTTGACAGCAGCTAATAAAGGTTATCATTATAACCCTGGCTACAACCCTCGCTGTAGTCAACAGCACACAAGGGAATTCTACATTTAGTGTCATCTCCAGCTAGCTTTGAAGCAAATCCATAGGGAAACACACAAATCATGTTGCTATCGCATTTACTTCCCATTGCAGAAATGCAGGGAATGAACACCAAAATGTAGCATGATTTGCATCTCTTTCCTGGCCACCTGTGGTACCCCCACATCTCAGATAGTGTTGAGGGCACTTGCCACTACCTGGTTATAGGCCCAGTTCTCCAAAAATGACCAAGGTAAGAGTTTGGGCAAATCACATCTTTTTAACCTTCTTTTATCTCTGACTCTGTGTTTGTACCTCTATTTAGACTGAGAGAGAATAAGTATTGCGTTTCTCTTAAATAACTCAGGCCCTGTACAAGGAGATGTCCAAAAGTGCCTACAGAGCTTGAGCTATGTTGATGATAATGATGAATCAGTAGTAAGAAGTTGTGGGGGACCTGACTCTTCCTTCTCATCTCTTGGGAGTTTATTTTTGTTCAAGTAGCAGTCAGATTTTCATTTTTAGTGCTTTATTTAAGAGGGAGTTCTATGCAAAATTTTTCTCCTTGTTATTTTTTCTCTCCTCATTCTGGGTTTCTTTTGCTCACAAATATACACACTCTTCTACATTCCTAGCTGCGTTACATACACAGTTTCACACAAAGCATATTTCTCAGAGATGTGCCTAGAAGCTTGTAAGATATTAAGCAAGTCCTTTCTTCTTTCTAAGGTAAAAGCACCTCTATTTTTTATTGGATATTACCTAGTTCTCACACTCCACTGCTGCTCAGTGCATCCACAGATGCTGAAACCTCCTTGCAAAGACATAGCAGCAGCCCTGAGGAAAGCAATCTGAGAGAAGAGGGAAGGAAACCTATTTTGTTTTATTTTACTTTTCTGGATGTGAAGTTTCTCATTTGGTACTCTCTGTTGTTTTTTTTTTTTATTTTTTTTTTTTTTTTTTTTTTAATCTCAAATTCTTACAATACACATTCTAGCTTCACCCACTTCCTCTGTGGGAACAGCTGTCAAAACGCTGTTACATCCTAGGCTACTGCGGCTTTACGACTCACATTAGCAGCTCTTTAAGGGTCTGGCGAAGGCTGGCTGTGAGGTTTCAAGCCTGCTATTTGTCATTAGCCAACTGCCAGGAAGTGTAAGGCAAGGTCAGCTGGGAAGCTGAAGAAGACGAGGAGGTATGCTGCAGCTTTTGACAGGATGTAGACCAGAGGTAGTTCCATGGATCCCCTTCTCCAATCCCGTCATCTCAAATCATCACTATTCTTCCATTAAACTATCTAGACCAAGTATTCACCAAAGTATCTGCTGGGTTCTTCAGAGCTTTGTGATGAAATTTCTTATCAGAGAAGGGGCAAAGCAAAACACAAGCAGAAGGTGCATTGATTGAGCAAGGTTCTCACTGATTTAGTAAACATTTCCTTGGGTGAGTGATACAGATAATAAGCTGCAAGGAGTGCAACATGGGAATACAATACCAACATCAGCATGATACTGGATAAAGGTACCAGCATCTCTGTTTGACGATGGACACTGCTGATTCCATGCAAAGTACAGAGGAGCCATCTTTAAGGGGTTAGTTAAATGTCTGGATGCAATTGGTGTACCATAGCAAAAAATCAGATCAGAAGGCAAAATAAATGCAAGAATTTTACATGCATGTGAAGGAGAGAATTGGATAACCACCTCTAAATTTGTGAAGTGCTTTGGAAACATAAGCCAGAGTTTTCAAAGTCCTCCAGCACACCATCAGTAACACAGTAGTCTTTGCTTAATAATCTAACCTGGGATACACAGAAGTCTGCCAAAGGCATACACTGAAATGACAACTGTGCCTAAAGCTCATTCTAAGTTTGGATCTTCTATCACATGCTCAGTCAGCTTGACAAGCAACTTTGCTTGGCTGGCAGCTTGTTTAAATCATTTGGACCTGCTACTTTGACAGGGTGCCAAACAATTGAGGAGAACCTAGACATATGCATGAAAGCCAGTAAGTTCGCACAGGGTAGGAGTTACTTTCTGTCAGATAGACTACCATTATTGGTTATGTGATTTTTCTCACCCCTCCCAAGGAAGATGTTAACGTGGTGACCATTGAGGGAGATGAAAGGATGCTTGTGCCTGGTTGCCTGCCTCAAAAGACAGTAGTCTACTAATCTAAACAGACCCTTACTTAATAGTCCACCACCTGCTATCTCAATAGGATCTTTTCTGCCACAAGTTTTGTCTGCGCCATGGCTAGAGTTTCAGTTGGGTTGTTTCTTTCTTTGTTTTAAACATCTTGAGCAGTTGGACGTCAGGTTGATCTCTAAGCTTTCTCCTCATCCACGTGAAAGAGTAGTATCTGTAAACCATCCCACAACTGAGGTCCTGAGGAGCAGCGCCTCATTGCATGCATCCACGTATAGCACACCATGTTGTTTCTCAGAGGCTTTGCAAACCCAAATCACTCATGCTGGAGTCATTATTAAGTTGCAAGATGAACAGCAATGCACTCTGGTTATTTAAAGCTCTGTTGAAATGAATTTTAGGTAGTAAATATCTCCAGGGAGCTATTGTGAAGAAAAGGACATTTGATCAAGCGAGATAACATGCAGCCTGGGATAATGACAATTTTTTTAATCGTTGTCATTCAGCCAGCCTAAATTTGGCCACGTCCTCCCTATTCTGAGCTCCAGCCAGCTACTTGAGCAGAGTACCTTTGCAATCACATCATGACGGTGATATTCTGCCAGGGTATCATGAGTTCTCCAGCAAAGAATGATGACTAATGCAACCCTACGAGAAGCTGATGGAGTCCATCAGCCTTCTGAGCTTGTTTAACATTGTACTGCTCAAAAGTCTTTGCGTCTTACATTAGTGTCATGGTTTAAGCCCAGACAGTAACTCAGAACCACACCATCACTCACTCACTCCCCCACCTTCTTCCCCTCACTCCAGCCCCAGAGGAGAGACAGGCTAGCTCCAGCACCAGAAGTCCAGACTACTGCTGAGGGAAGTACAGGGACTTCTGTAACCACTGAATGTAGAAGTTCTTCAAGATGCAAAGAAAGAAGAGCACACTTCAAGTATAATTTAAAATACATTTATTGTTTCATTTGTTCTGGCTTTTTTGTTATACAAAGATGTTAAATAACTTAAATACATTCTCAACAGTCACTCAGAATCAGATTTATACCTACAAGCTGTACATATGAGGTAGAGAAAAATAACTTAGGCTCCCATAAGACATTGGAAAGAAAAAAAAAAGGGAAAAACACAAACAAACAAAAAATGAAAAATACTAATCCTTCATGTTAGTATTCCCACCTCCCTTTAAAAGGAAATGCCATCCCAGGTGTGCAAAACAAATCCTAGACTTTACATTCGGGCCTCAAAGGGCATTTTTAGGGACTGGGGCAGACCAAAGGAAAATTCGTGTTCTAATTTGGTGATTGCTCTTTCAGATAAGTCCATGCCCAAAGAGAGCTGGCTGGGATATCCATACATATATTGATTAGTCATGAATTCATCCCCACATTTATAAACATCTATTAACCTGTGTGTCTATGCTTTTATCCTCTTTCATCATCAGTGGTGAGAAACTAGCACCTCCTCCTGGTCCAAAACACCTTCTAGAGGCTCCTTATCTAAAGGGGAATAATTCCAGATCCATTACAAATGCCCCACTACAACAAGCATGTCAGAAACCCTCCCAGCTTTCCTCATCAACCCTGTTATCCAATGGTGCTGGGAAGGGTTTTGCCTATTTCCAAAAACATTCAACAACTGTGTTATTCAGACAGCCCACTGAGTTTTATGTGTCTAAATCATTTATGTCAACTTACACCCTACTCACTCCTTGAATGTGAATAAATGTAGTTACAGGAAGCCTATCATGATGCCAGAGCTAAACTGTGCTTGCAATAGCCATTTAGTTTTCCTCTCCACTCACAAATACTAGAGATTTTCCTTTTGTTGTTTAGAAACACTCTCTTCCCTGGAACCTGCAAAGAGCTTGGCCAAATCCAGTGCTCATCAGTGAAAAATAAATCTGAAAGCTATTCAACACTAAGATCTATGGCCCTCAGCTTGACTGCTTCAGCAATGGCCAGATTTCTATGGGCCTGACCCTATGCCACATTGAGCATCTTTCAAGTTACATGAGCAGTAATGGTCATAAAAGGCACTATTTCTCTTGCAGGAGAATGTTGCTGTCCAGAAGTCATCACCTAGTTAGCGTTCTGAAAACCGAAAGCTAAGACGAGCTGACCATGGTAGCCAGAGTCTACCCAACAGATGCACATGCAGAGTCAAATAGACAGGGAACAGAGAGCTTTGCTGCACCTGTTCTATTAAGCACAGACCAGACTTGATTTTACTGCAACATCAACTGAGGATTTTTTCACAGGCACTATAATCCACCAGGAAATTACCTTAAGCAGCATCTACTCCATGAAAGTACCCTTGAGAAATCTGTCCCTTCATCTGGGTTCTCATCAAACCCTACCACAGTCAAACTAACCTAATAAATGTTCACTAAAACAGGGCAACTGAAAAACAATTAACAAAGAAATTCAAGATCTGAGCTGAAGGAAGACAGACGTGTATGAGCTGGCTGACCACAAAAAAATCCTCAGAAATTATCTTGGCCCTGCTCAGGTCTTCAATTCCAGAAGCTGCTTTGAAAACATACAGTCCATAACTCAAAGCTGCTTCCCAAGGCGAACAACAGCCTTCCTAAATCACAGAAGACCAACTTCCCAGCTCCATTCAAACAGATAAAAATTGCTTATGTTAAGTCAAGCTTGTGATTTGGTCCTCTTTATTTAACCTTCCCACATATCAGATTTTTATTTCCCCCCCTCCCCAATAACCTCTTTAGGAGTCATTCTTCCCAGGACAACTGAGATCAACAGCAAATATCTAGTTGTTATAAGTAGATTTTGGCTTTTAAGCCATCTCACAACCAGGGTGCATAACTAAAAAAGGCTAAGCTTGAAGTTTCAAGGTAGGTTTCTGTATTTATTTACAAGCTACTCATTCTTCGTAACTAATTTTTAGTCTCAAGAATAAAAAAAAAAGTGCCCCTTTTTAAACTTTAGTTGATTCACGAACTGGAGTCTTTTGAGAGCTGGAAAACAATGAGAACATAACGTTTAGGACTTGTTTTGCATGTCTCCACATCCGGCATGTATAAGTCAGTCACACAGAACAGAAGCTTGTTAATAAACAGATGACGGGTGCAACAATTATTTGTGTGGGGTTTTATTTCTTTTAATAGAAAATTCTAATATAAAACAGCAAACATTTTCAGTTTGCCTTGTTTACAAAAATATTATATTTTTTTATATTTCTGACATAACTAAATGCACTATTCAATAAAAATATTCTTCCATCCGCTAACTTCTCTTTTAAAAAAAATTAATTAAAAAGTTATATAAATAATGGTTGCACCCCCCCACCCCAAAACTGATCTCACAAGTTTTGCTGGATCAGCTTAGGAGAGCCAACACTTTGACACTTTTGGGAGACAGGGGGTGAAAGGGGATAGGAAACCAGAGAATACCCCAGTCACCCATCTGTCCTTCTCCAGTTACATCTGCCACAAAAAACTGTTCCTATGGGGGTAAGAAAAAGGAAAAAAGTTGCTTTGCATATATATATATATATATATATATATATATATATCAAATGACACGGTGAAAGATCAGGGACCCAAATCCACTCTTGTAGTAGTTTTACAAAAATGAGCAATTTAACTGAATTGCACTGGAGATCCAGTGGTGTAGTGGTAGAATCAGCCTCTCTGAAAAAATTCAATTTCATGCAGCTGGAATAAGAAACGGTTTACAGGACACTGCCCAATGTTATATAGAGGACTTCAGGGTCTGTTGTCTAGGGTTTTCTGAACCCGCATATGACAAAACACAAGCAGAAACTCCTGCTCCATGAGTTAGCTCAATCCCAACACACATTATCACCAGCAGAAAACCCAAGTCAAGCACTTGAATTTTTAGAGGGTATGATGTCTTTCTACCAGCTGCTACTTTTTTCATCCTACTCAACCTCCACTGGATTTTTCCAGAATGAGGCTTTTCCCCCCATTCTTTCTTCTAAGATAAGGCAAACATTGGAAAATGCTGGAACTAAACACTCCGAACAGCCAACACATATACAACATGGCCGGGGGAAGAAGAAAAATAATCCACATATATTTTACCACCCTAGGTCAAAAGGCCAAGAAGACAAGTTCTCCTGATTTCAGAGTGTTAGTATATTTTATACACTGCCTATACATTTAACACATGTGCCTCACTACTATTTAGTTATTTATATTTTTTTTTAACCACAGGAGAATAAACCTTGCTATTTACAATATATAACAGGCAAGTAATATATCCACATTAACATAAATACAATTTGCTTTTTGTGTGGTTTTTTTTTCTCCTTTTTTTTTTGTTTGTTTTTTTTTTTTGTTTTTTTAAAATACTTACAGAAAGCAACCAGGCTTCAGTGCGTGAGTTATAACACACAGAAGAGCTCTTTCACTCAGTAGTTCATTCACTCTTTGCTGCCTTCCTTTAGTCAAGCTTCAACAGTCTGTCTTATTGCCCACCTATCTCTCTCTGTCCCCCACTGCCAAACACACCAAGCTATCCTATCCCATCTGACCCAGGCATTTTCTCCACAACAATATTTATGCCAACGCTGCCTTCTCGTCTACATCTAGGGACTCATTCTCCTCTCACACCAGTGCAATGTGGAGTTACTCCAGTGAGGTCAATGGAGACAGAGACACCAGTGAAAAGGAAAATGAGGCCCATGGTTTAAATATAGCAACAATTAATAATAATAATGCACATCAGTTGCAGTCAGTTCTTTAATTATAAACCTTTTTTTTTAAAGAGTGGAGCCAGACCCAAAAATCCTCACATTTTGAGCAAATTTGGATCTGGCCTTACTTTGGAGGGGAAGAGCTATTCTATCACACACACAAAAATGTAACAGTGACTTTGCACATATGTGTGAGAGACAGGGGGAGAAAGAAATTAACATAATACCACATTAAAACCATTTACTAGGTCCTTCTGAAGGGCTTTACAATAAATAAATGTTCACTCAATATTTATATATATATTTATGTGAAGGCATGTGTGTATATATACACACACACTCTGAATTCTAGTCAGTTTATTTTTTAAACCATTAGATAAATTGCTTGTAGGTGACTCTCAAAGCAGGGCATCTCCCAGAAGCTGCGAGACCTTCTTGCAAACTCCCTGCGTTGTACGCACTGCTGAACTTTTGCTGCTGTGGAAGGGACAAACACCGCATGTGGGTTTCTCCTTCTTCAGCACTACCCCAACCTCCAGAATTGTACAGCAAGTAAGCAAACAGCAAAAAAAGAGACAGTTACTTCACTTTGCAGGACCTTAGCACTGGTAACAATACCATCCCATCCATCCCCATGCTCACACCTCAAGATTTCATGCCAACAAGCCAGGCTGGACTGCAGGTATTTGTTAAATATATCTTTTCTCCTCCCAGTAGATGCACATGAACAGCTTAAATATTAGTGGCCACTATTTTGGGAGGGGAAAAAAAAATGGGAAATTAAAACCATCTTGAAATATAATGGTCCATCTTTGAAAACTGCTCTCTTTTTGCTTGGCTAACATTTGCTACCAGTTGAAAAATTCCAGCCAGCTTTCCTCTTTTGCGAACCAGATCAATGGCTTACACAGAACTGGTGGAAATTGCTACTACTGGACAGTCAAAAAATTGCTACCAAAAATAAAACAAAATGCCCTCTGCTCTTCAATGTTTTCTTAGAAAGCTTCTCTGAGGCATCCACTGGCTGCTTCAAATCCACTTTTGTATGACTGAAGAACATTGTTGCATCAAGTCCTGGATTGTAAGTATCCTCTTCAAACAAAAGAAGAAATTCTGAAGGTTGTCATCTATTTCACAGAGCCAGAGAGATCTACCACTGCAGTCAATTTGTGGCTTCTCTGGCCACTTGATAGCTTGTCTTTGTGTCAACTGGTTGCCCCAAATCCAAGAGTTGGTTACCATTTAGCAGTTGTATTTTTTAAATACAGTCCTCAATCTAGTGGTTAAAAAAAGAAAGGAAAAAAAAAAAAAAAGAACACCAAAGGAAAAAAAAAGAAAAATAAAAATCTTAAGGTCATAGGGTTTACATACAGTTTGTGTCATGTACCACTGTCATGGTTTAGAGTAAATGGAATGATGACCTAGGAGCAGAAAAGTCAACTCCTTCAGAGGTCTGATCCAGTCCAAAATGGCTGTTATACAATGCAAGACAGCACTGTGTTCCAAGATGCACTTGAATTTCTCTTGTTCTACTCAGAAATACATATATGACCAAATTCAGCTAGCATAAGACACGAAAGATCCAGTTCAGATTTCTGAAGCAGTTACCACTGGGTGAATTTGATCAACAAGAGGTGGAAAGAGGACAGAAAAATAAATCACGAACAAATTGAAAATAAAAATTAAAAAATATCTAGTGGTTTTGTAAAAAAAAAAATAAAATAAAATAAAAGTACAACGATACTGCATTTGAAGAAACCAGTTGTAAAAAAGAACATGTGATTGGACTGAAGGGGACAGGCACATCTGGTTTTCTACAGTCTTCCCAACCTCTTTCTTGGGTATATTTATGTTTGCAACATGGTGGACCCAACATTTTTTGAGCTGTATTTGGTGATCAATGCATGTGGATATGGAGCCATCATTTAAAGCTAACCCTCCCAGTGGGTCTCTGTCAAAGCCTTGTTCACTCAATGTGCAGAAACTCCCTTAAAGGAGCCAATAGGCCTGTTCCTGCTTATCGTACATATATCTCTCCAGTTTTAGAAGGGGACATATATGACCACTTCCTGTACCATCACATTTGAAGCAGATCTTTCTTTCCTATCTGCTTATCTCTCTAAGCTGATGGGTAAGCCTCAGGAATAAAGTAGTAAAGGTTATTTATGATAAAGAGAATATATTAGCCCAGGAGTTCATGGAGAGTTGGTGAAACGATAAAGATTTTCCAAGAATAAATGATCCATCAAACTGCGTAGACTATGGTGAAGGTCAACTGGTGTCTAACCCCAGTGTGACAGGCACTTATTTCCACATAGTTGGACCTCGTTAAAATTCAGTCTATGGGAAAACAAAACAAAACAAAAACAAAACAGCAACACAGCTGGGTCACCTGTACCCTACAAAGTGCTTATGTCTCAACATAGCTTTCAAATCCCAGAAGGTCCATCAAACCCTGTTTGTCTCCATATGCAGTTCTTATAGATCGTCATCACCCACCACCAAGGGTTGCCATCAAGCAGAAGACACATCAGTCTTTGCAGGTATAAACCTCTTCTCTCTGGGTGCATTGCTTGCATTCCACATAGCAGCACCAACGGACCTGGCACTGGCATGGACGGGTAACCACCCTACTCTGTGTGTTGTGCCCTCGCCCACAGCAGATGCTGTCACAGTTCTTGTCTTTGTAACATTTCCTTCCCGAAGTCCCAGGTGAGTATCTACTCATCATACAGAAGCTTGGGGAATCGTCAATGTAGACAAGATCCGTAGTCCTTGGGATTTGATCACTGTGACCTGGGATGGACTTCTTGGGGGGGGAGATGTCTCCTTCTCCTGTGGCCTCATTGGTAGTGCTGCCCACTTTGAGTGATGTTTCATATTTCTGCTTCAGCTGCTTCCCTATTTCATGGAATGGAGAGAGCTGCCTCCAGCATGTTCGAACAGTACAGGACCCAGATACACCATGGCATTTACAGGTTGTCTCCACTCCAGCTTTGATGACCTACAGATACATACAGCCCAAAAATAAAATCAGTTATGGGGGAAAATCATTGAGATACAGAGAAAAAAAAAACAAAATGTGCTAGAAGACACTCCTGGGACACAAAGTTGATGGCAGTACAAAAAACATCTGCTGAAAGAGGACAGAAAACACATACTACAAGAAATATTTGCTTCAGAAAGATCCAAGTTATGACAATACAGAATATGATATTTACCTGCTAGGATAATGCTTTATTGGCTAGTTAATTATACCAGTAAGGCGTACAAAGGTTGTCTGCTGCTGGCATTCATTTATGTAGATAGAGGTTGGAAGCTGTGATGAAACTAAGAGATCAATACATGTTTTAACACTTATTTATTTTAGCAAGAACAAGGAGATAAGAAGGAGTTGGTTTAGTGGAGAAAAAGACGGAAATTGCTGCTGTAACACACGCACAACACACACATGCTCCAGGACATGACTGTGGAGAGTAAAACTTTTTCCATGTCACATAAGACACCAAGGTAAATTCACACAGCTCCCAATTAGCAGCACAGACTAAGTGAAAACATGGTTAAGCTGTGTTGTTTCCACCAGTAGCAACGAGGTATAGGATCCCACCCATTTCATGACTGAGCTTCATGTAGCCAAAATATATATATATAGATGTCAGGAACACAGCTCGAATTCACCTTCACCAAAAACAGCAGCTCTAAAAACATCCAGGTAGCATCTGCCTTTCCATCCTGTGCTCAGGATCCTATTCCAGAGTGTAGTAGTACGTTCAAAAGGACATGTCAATTTTCTTCTTCTAGCAATGAAGAAGCCTATATGTGTTTTTTAAAACAAAAAGCGTCATTGCTTCCTGGCCATACACATATCTAATAAAGCACATTTTCATGTAGGATGAAGACTAAGGCTCCCCCGTTCTTCTCTGTGTCCTCCCTTTTAGCAGCCTTCCAATACCTGAAGGGATGCTGGGGAGGGACTGTTCATTAGGGACTGTAGTGAGAGGATAAGGGGCAATGGGGTCAAATTTAAACAGGGGAAGTTTAGACTGGATATGAGGAATAAGTTCTTTACTGTAAGGGTGGTGAGGCACTGAAATGGGTTGCCCAGGGAAGTTGTGAATGCTCCATCTCTGGCGATGTTCAAGGCTGGGTTGTACATAGCCTTGAGTGGCATGGTTTAGTGGGAGATGTTCCTGCCCATGGCAGGAAGGTTTGAACTAGATGATCCTAAGGTCCTTTCCAACCCTAACTGATCTATGATTCTAAGATGCAAAAAAAAAAAAAAAAAAAAAAAAAAAAAAAAAAAAAAAACAAAAACAAAAAACAGACCCACCCATCTTCTTCAGAAAGAGATTTATACCTGAGACTCCTCTATGGGCAACATGAGAGCAGACATGTTATTTGAACTGTCACAGATAACCTGCATTTTGTCCACTGATTATAAACATATTTATAGTTCTAGTCCTCCCTCCCTGTCCCTTCCCCCAAAATAGGTTACATTTGGACTTTAAATGCGTAAGGTATAACCACCCCTTAAAATAGCAAGTTAGACCACAGTTTGTTTTACAGAGCTGCCTCCTGTCAAAGTACTACTGAAAGTGCCTTCATTTGGGGAACTACAGTATTTAAGAAAGAAAAAAAATAAATCTTTTCCCTCTGCCCATTATGGCATCTGCCTACATTACGGCCTCATGACAGCAGAGAACTGGCTCCACTCCATTTCCTGACCATCCAGTTCCTAATTATTTGGCTGCATGAGTTCTGCTGAGCACCATGTGCAAATGTGCAATAGGTCATGGACTCAGAATTGGGGTCTGGTCCAATCCTGATATTACAGAGATGTTTTCAGAAAGACAATATGCATAATACGGCCTTCAGCAAAGCCTGGCCAACGGTCACACTTCATTCCTGTGACAGCCAAGACCTTTTCAAATGCAATCCAATAATACACAGTAGCATTCAAGCAAGTGACGGGTTACAGAGAGAGATGTGTTACTGCTTATAGTAATCAGCTGGGCCAGCTTGGTCAGGGGCTGTCACACACTGTGTGCCAAAGTGTCTAGCCAACTCTGCAAGAAAATCCACAATATTAGACAAGAGCGTATAGAACATGTTTCAACACCAAAAAAAAAAAAAAGGAAAACTAAACCATTCACTCATACTATCCCTTATGTAAAGTCACATTTCACTGGTTGTCCAGAACTGAGAGCTGAGTTCATGTGAAACAAAGCTCCTATACCTGATTTCACACCCAGACCATCAAAAAATTGGGCAAGATTGGTGGGGTACTTGCAGAAGGGTTGCACACTGCAGTCATCCATCAGCTCAGCCTTTCCTCACCCCTCTCACCATGAATGTTATTCTCATTGCGATCCCTTTTCCCTATGGCTCTTGTAAAGCCATTGGGCAATGATGAATCCTATTCTCCTTCGGTGCCTAAACAGTGACTAACACAGTCCCTAATTACTCCCAGCTCATTCTTTTCCTGACTCATTTCTAGCTCCTTGTTAAGCAGTGGCTAGGACAGCTTAGATGTCATGCACTGGTAGACCAAAGCATAAAAAGTTTCCATTGTCCTCATTCTCATAAATGCATCAGTTCATGAAATCCAGTATATGGATATGGCCGCTGTGCAAGTTTGGTGCATCCCAACTGCCCCATAAACCTTCTCCTTCAAGCACAGGGAAGGGCTCAAGAATGTTATGAGGCAGCTATGGTGAAAATACCAGAAAAATTTCTTCTGCAGCCAGCCTCCCCTGCTGCTGTCAGTCACGATGCAGCTACTCAGGGTGATGCATGATGGAGAACTGCTGCCTACAGGCCCCTAACCACCCACAAGCCAAAATGAATCTTGGCAAAGCCCTTCTGTTTCCAGTCTCATTCTCCAGCTTCCACAAAGATGTTTCTCCTCTTGTTGCACACTCCTGTCAGAGACACTTAAATCCATCTCATTCCTCCAGGAAGTAGAGCAAGACTTATTAAATCAGCAGCAGGTTGCTTGGAGCAATTTTGGAGAAACCTTTTCTGGCTGGGCCCTGGGAAAAATGGGTAAATGTCTAGGTCATGCTTTCAAATGTGGAGGGACTCCCAGGATGGAATAACTTAGCTTTTTTTATCAAATGATTTTAGAGTATGTAAGGCAGAATAAGACTTTAAAAAAAAAAAAAAAAACCAATAAAAAAAATAACAAAAAAAACACTTCAGAGCCTGATCTGCCTCCATCCTACATCGATCTAAACTTCTCCTGAACACTCATGGCATCACCACTTATTAAATAACTGTATTGCATCTACAGCAAGGTAAGTGGCCACATGAACGCTGCTGAAGCTACACCTAGAATACAATGTTCAGTTCTGGGGTCTTTACAGCAAGACAGGCAGTGAGGTACTGAAGCAAGTCCAGAAAAGGGAAAAAAAGCTGGTGAAGGGCCTAAAGAATGAGTCTCATGAGGTATGGCTGAGGGAACTGGGGTTGTTTAGTCTGGAGAAGACTCAGGGGGGACATTATCATTCTCTACAACCATCCAAAAGGATTTTGTAGCAAGGTGGGGTCAGTCTCTTCTCCCATGCAACAAGCAATAGGACAAGGGGTAACAGCCTCAAGCTGCACCTGGGAAGGTTTAGATTGGATATTATGAAAAATATCTCCACAGAGAAGGTTCTCAGACATTGGAACAGGCTGCCCAGGGAAGTGGTGGAGTCACCATCCCTGGAAGCGTTCAAAAACAGCGTAAATGAGGCCCTCACTGACCTAGTCTAGTGGTGGTTGTTACAGTCCTAGGGTAATGGTAGGATTTGATGATCTTACAGGTCTTTTCCAACCTAACTGATTCAATGATTCTATGTCATCACAGATGTGAAGCAAAAGGCACTACCTTAAATCCAAAGCACAAAATATTTCATGGTTTAAATACACCATAGCTACCATACATCAGCAAAGCTATAGTAACTCAGGAGTAACACCACATTTGAATCCTTATTATAGTATATGCTGCAGAGAGCTTTTAAGCAAAATGCAATTAAGACAACTAGTGGGTTAGGGATAGCATCACACTGAAATTATGTCCTCCCACTCTCCTCTGAACCACCTGGTCTGGCAATCTAACAAATAGGAGAGCAGTTTGTGAGGAAAATAAAGCTCTTTGAGCAAATTAGTTTGTTCGACTTAGGAACAAAAACTGCCATTGATCTTGTTGTGAGAATACCAAATACTGACAAAGGCACAATGAGGAAAACAATTATGATAGAGCAAGACTGAACAGTCTTTATTGGTACTTGCTGCTAAGAGGAAATTAGATAGCACCACAGGAGCGCCTGCCCAAATGGCTTTACAAGAGCCATAGGGAAAAGGGATCACAGCAGAGCATTGCTATGCAACATGTAATCCTTCCTCACAACAATGGCTTGCTACGAAGCTCAGACTAAGTGCCCCCATAATGATCAGTCTCAGACATGCTGCAACACACAATTTCTCAGTGTTTTAGATGAAACACTGAGGACAGATTCCCATTCATTCCCAGCTGGATCATGGGGCTCTGGCAGTGGTTTTCAGACAACTCTTGTCTGGGCAGCAGCAGTCCAAAGCGGACACACAGCCGTGGGAATTCCTCAGTTATAGCCCCACTGTCGTCATGGCTGGTCTGCAGCTTCAAGGCTTCAAACCATTTGCTATGGTTTGTGGCAGAGGAGGGAGGAAAAGAACCTCTTTAGAGTCAGGTCATCCAAGAAAAAGCCTGCCTTCATCTTGTCTTACTTCAAAAATGTCTTTGGGATGCTTCCGTACAATTCAAATATCTTCCATCCTCTAGGTACATATCCTCTTTCAATTTAAACAGGCTTAGTTGTTCTCTCAGTTCAAGTATAAACGTTTGGACAGCAGCCATGGTCCCCATTTCTTCACAGGGCCCAAAGACCAGACTTGCTCCTTAACACTGGCCATTAGCATTGGTTGAATTATAAAAATTTCACACATTGTTAGATTTTTTTTTTTTTTTAAACAAGATAGAAGAGAAAAAGGGAAGGAAAAAGAAAACAAGAAAAAAAAAAAGCCTTTCTGAGCCTGTTCTCAAGCTGTTTTTTTCAGAAGTTTTCCCTTTCCACTACCTTTTAAAAATAAGAACACTCAGATTTCAGTGAAATATGCATTAAAATAACTTTAAGCATAGAATAACATAACCCTATTTTAAATTGATAACTTTAAAAGTATTTTTCCCCCTTCAGTATTCCTAGCATGTTTCACGTACTTAGCTCCACATAAACAACTGCAATTACTTATGGGGCGCTGCAAGCAATTTTTTCCATAGTGTTGATTTCCAGGCCTTAG
Organism: Forpus xanthops; assembly: GCA_032466535.1. NCBI lineage: Eukaryota > Metazoa > Chordata > Aves > Psittaciformes > Psittacidae > Forpus > Forpus xanthops. Next base: position 55,861 of record JASSUY010029768.1, read on the forward strand.
ACTTTGCCTCAGCCAATCTCAGCATGAAAGGAGGGGAAAATCTAAAGAGCACATTTATACATTCCTACCTGTCATAACCTGGTGCAATTAATACTGGTGGTGGCCCTGCAAACTGATCTGTACACACAAAGTCAAGAGCTAGTCTCAGAGAGCCTGCTATTATAGTGAGGTACAAATAAAACCCAGCAAAGTGTGATGATAGATTTCTAAGTGCAAACATACCCCTAAAGAAACTGCCTAGAGGATGCATTTTATCTCCTTTTTTCCATGCGCCAAATGTATTAGTAAGTTCATATACATTTATCTCAAAAAAGAGCAATTATTACACTTCCTAAGGGTATAGAAAAACAGAGCTATTAGCACTTGAACATGCCGTTTCAACAATTCTGGATCTTGACTGGAATTATGTTTGCTAGTAGGAGCCATAAGAGAAGATAGGCAGTGCTTGTAAACACTGTCTCTGCAACAGGAGACCAGAGTTCTAGTCCCTGCTTTGCTATGCTTGTGTGTGACCTTTAATAAGTCACTTAATCTTTGTGGGTCTCAATTTCCCCTCTGTAAAATGGAGATACAGAAATGAAGAGGGTGGTATGCTCTGATAACATGTTATGTGATAGCTCATGAAGTTCCTCAGACAGATGATAGCTGGGCAAACATCTACCTGATATGGAAAGACCGTCTCCAGTGCAGAAGACACGTTCAGCCTCTGAGATAGATCCCTGCCAGCACCGCCTAAGGGGAAAAGCCATTCCTTGCATGGACTTCCAAAACAAGTCAACAGCAAGGAAAAGTCCATGCACCTTCCACTATCTTCTCCAGAGCATCCCTTATGGTTTCAGAGATGCAGGTATAACCTGCCTCAGGATGAGTCTGGACTTGAACCCTACAGCAATAAGAGTGACAGATCCTCCAGGAACACACATTGTCTGTGCAAACCAAAACATGGTTGATACTGTGTGAATACAATCAGTTTCAACAGGGATATTGTCTAAAGAAATACCTTTGAGGAAGGAGGAAATTTTATTCTTCATTTCTGCCCTCCCATAGTTGTGCACTGAACACTCTTGGCTCGGAAGGAGACTGTGGTTATAGCCCTCACTTCAGGGCCCTGAAGGCAAAGACTCATTTGTGTCCCTTATTCTGGAAGAATAAAGGGAAAAGGGAATGGGAACATGACAATTTTTTTTCCCTTGGGTAACAGCAGCCCCCTTTAATAGCCCCTTGTATCTGTAAGACATGCTTGACCAGACATACCTCTGGAAGAGGTCAGCACTCCTGGGATTAAGAAACTTAGCAACGCTCCAGAGAGGGAGTTGGAAAGTCATGTTTAATGATACTTTGCTGAGAAACTGGGCAAATTTAATTAAAACATCACTTACTCAAGCCCAGTGGAACTAATTGAGAGTTCTAATATTCTGACTTTTCATTAATGGGTTACAAAAGAGGACTGCACTTGTGTGTACAAGGAGGGAAAAAAAGGGGGGGGAGAAGGATATAGAGAAGAGTTTTAGCAAGGCTGCCTGTGTTTCATTTAATATAACCAAGAAACTTCATTGCTGGTAACAGAGCTTTAATACAGTTGACTTCTCTCACCGCCACTGCAGCCCCCCATCCCCTTGACACATACCCACATCTCCCCCCTAATATACACCCTTTCCACCCAAGACCCCTCTGAAAGAGCAGCTGAACGAGCTAGAGTAGATTTGGCAAGGGAAGGGAAATTGCTTTTTTAATAAGTAGCCTATTCAGAGCTCCCACTTTTCAATAAAGAGGAGGCTGGAGAAGTCCTGGTCTAATTACCTCATCCTCACACTAGACAAGCTTGCCCTTTCTTTAGCAATTGAGGTCATATCATATAACTTTGTGAGACATCATGGGCACAACATGCTCAGTGATTATTTCATTGGAGGCAGCAAAATTGGAGTCAGCCCATCAAGGTTATAAAAAAACAGAAGTAAAATAATTAAATGAGAACATCTACCAAGAGACACTAAAACTAGGCGGGATAGGATAATGTCACCCTCACAGAAATACAGAGATTGTTTGCCAGTGTGACACCATGGAGAAAATGCCATGTTGACCAGAAGGGTGTAGGGTTGGTTGCCAAATAAGTCAATTAAGCACAGGTCTTTTTTTCTGGGTCTCAAGGGAGCATTTATATGTTTTCCCATGGTTGGGAATAATTAGATGGGAAGGATTATATGTTGTTAAAAAACAGTGAGAGAACACCAAGCTTGGGCTATATCTTTAATAGGGATTTCTCCCCTCCCTCAGCAAACACATACATACACATGCATACATACACTGTAAGTACACCAACATAGGCTGGCACTGGAGTAAACTTCCATAGCAAAACCAACTATTGGAAAAGAAAGTCTTTGTCTATTCTCAGCTTAGTCCAAATCAGCCTGTAGTATAGCAAAGACTTCTGTTCATGTATGTGTGGCTTCATTAAAACATAAGATCTGTGACTCTGCTAGAGAAAAAACACAGCAGGTGCTGAGTAGGAGTTCAGGACAGCTGGCTTCAATCTCCTGCTCCACCATCAGTTTGCTGCACAACCTTGGGAAAGGCATTCAGTTTGCATATCAGATCCTGCTTGAAATGTCCATAATCTCCTTTTTGGAACTCACAGGGACATTTAACACATTAGAGGCCATAAGAGCAACCTAGTTACATAATATTCAAAATTGTCAGTTCCAAATTGTCACAAAGGTTATCTGTGCTTCTCCTACACTGCCTTTGGTTCACATCAAGTCACATATATATGATTTATTTAATAACCAAACTAGTGGGTTTAGACTGCCATAGCATCTCTAGCAACTTGGTGTTTGGAAAGTCTACACAGCAGTAGTTAGTTCATGAGTAACTTAGTTGGAGAAAGACAAACAGGAAACATGAGCACCATATTTAACCCACTACCTTAAATCCAGAAAAAACATCAGTAAATTCAGCAAGAGAACCTAGTACTGCCTAGTGAGCAACCCTCATCTTCCACCAATGCTGCAATTGCAGAGGGACCAGGAGGAAGGAAGCAGATTGAATCTCATAGTAAACTACACACAAGTGTAAGCAATGTCAGAGACAATCAACCACACTAAAGTCAATGCTCAGCCTTTAAATCAGATTAAGTATTTTGAAGTCTGAAGGAAGTGCTTCAGTTCTGACCTTGCAATTACAAAGACAGCCTCATCTGACTCTAACATCTGATTATGATCTTAATGACACTATGCTGTGCCATCAGTTTAGGTCCCCATATATTGGCTACTAAGACATATATTCTCCTAATCTTGGACCACCATCCTCCAAAAACCTTCATTTTCAACAAACAGTTCGCCTGGCTTCAATGATAATGTTGTCAATCTGGTGGGCTGCTTGGCTTACATTTCAACTAGACTACAGTAAAATAATTTTTAAGTGCATAAACAGATAAATCCTTTTAACTGCTGCTGCAAATAAGCAAGAAAAGCTGTCAGACAGTAACACCAACTCAATAGACACAGCATGGGTGAACAAAAATAGGAACAACGGATTACTGACCTGCAGAGCAATGGTCTTTGACTTGCATGGCCATGAGGGTTCTCTGTCTCTGGACAACCACCACAATTTATGCAGCTGTTTAGTGCTTAGAAACCACTGCAAATTACCGGAGCCTGACTATGCCAAGTAAAGACAGGAAGATGATGCAAGAGACTTCCACTAACTCAGTGGGATGACAAGGGCGGGCAGAAAGAAAGAGGATATTCACTTCCTCCAGCTCGCTCTTTGAGTTTTAGCTCAAAGTTACATAGGAAATGTGTAGAGCAGTGATGACAAATAAGGGCATCTAATCTAAATCTAAGACTCGACCTTGGCCATACATGCATGCTGGCTGCAGCTAGTGGGGTGGAGAGTAGGGGAGTCAAGTCAAATCTGTTGGGCAAGTTATTTAGCCCCATCACTGTGGAAGGGAGACATCCATGGAGTTACAAGAACATACCAATAGCCCCTCAAGCCACAGCCTTGCAGGTGCCGGCAAGGCTGTATTATGACGACTCTGGAAAGGGAGGAAAGCTGGGACATCTCACAGCACTATCCAGCATAAAATCACAGCCTCTATGGACCACTTTCTCCATTTTCAGTCCCATCTGCTACACAGCCAGCTCCGAAGAATTGGGACAGGCTCTAGGGAACAACCAACCGCATGGATTAAAACAAATTTCCTCACCCTGCAAAGCCTGTTTCACATGTCAAAGAGCTGCAACAGGAGTTCAGAGGCACTGAGCCTTCTAATTCAGAGGCAGAAAAGCTGTCAGCCAAAGCCAGACACTAGCTAAATCCAGGACATGTCTAATCCTGATCTCTGTGCTGTCTAGGAGTATCTAGTGGTGGAGAGAGGGGGAGACATTTTGCTGGCTAGCACTCACTGGTAGCATTCTCCAGTGGCCCAACTCCACCGTGAGGAATGGCATTTTATGCATACGCACAGGAACAACTGAGCTGGGGTGGCAATTCCTAGAATGCACAACTGGCTGGGCTGCATTTGCCTGGGAAACTAGAGACACAGGTCCCCCCCATCCCAGTCCCAACCATCCATCCAATCACACAGACAATAACAAGGCTGGACAGTTATTTATAGCCTTACAGTATGTCCCTTTCCGAGGTTGGTGCAATGAAACACTGATCCTAGGCACCTGTGCTGGCCAATCTGCAGAATTTTAGTGTTCAAGCAAATCTAGGCTAGGTACAGCTAAGCAGATTATAGGAGAAGGTGGAAATCCCCTTCCTTTCCCCTCTCTTGCTGGGATGACCCAGCAACTGCAGTCACTTTGTCCTTTACATCAGTCCTGCAGGGAGACTCCAAGGCAAGAGGGCAAAGCCTCATAGGAAGAATAGGGCATAAAGGGCAGAAGCCCTCCAGCAGGGAAGATAAGGATAGAAAAAGGAAACAAATGGGTTATACACCCAAGCACTATCTGCTGCAAGCCCAGCAGCTCTAGGCAATGTGGAAGGCTCTGACAGAAAACGAGGCAGAAGGGACTTTTAGGACTGTGGTCACAGAGTAATCTCCAGCCTGGTTTCCTGCCAGCTGTTTATCCAGACAGTTTAAGAAACCTTAATGCTAAGGACATGATAGACTTTCCATCTTCTATTGAACTGCTCCAAGAAAAGCATCCCTCAGCCTTTGTGTGGCAGCATAACTCCCTTCCTCATATAAGCCTGAAGAGCCTGCCCTTCCCATCCCTTTGCAGCATAAGACCCTCTCCTCCCTATGCAATCTTTGTTGCCAACTCATGTTCCCTTGACCTGGACAGTCCTGTTTCTTTCCCTCTGATCTCACTTCATTTTCTACAGCTCTTGAAGCACAGTAACAAAACCAGAGCATAGTCCAGTAACTAAGACTTCACTTGCCCAGCAGAAGGACCACTCCATATATTTTCAATCCAACACTCCTTGTTTCCACACATCTTATTTCCCCCACAAGCCCCAAGCAGTCTGCAACACACCTTCATGCCCACAAGGTTATTATGGAAGTCCACCCTGGCTCGTAGATCCTTGTTGGGCTTCCTCCCCAGGAACTCTTTGACAAACTTGTTGCTGTATTTCAGGTTGTCACCGCAGCCACCCCACTGCCAAGCCTCACGGTTCTCCAGATCAGGGGCCTCATCGCAGGTGCAACGCTCCATCCGCCCTGCACTGCACGCCTTGGCCATGGCATGTGTCAGCCCTGCAGAGGAGATGGCGTACAAGAAGGCAGTCTCCTTAAAACCTGTAGGAAAGAGGAGGCGGCAACTTTAGTTACAACTTCAGCAAGGGCTGAAAAAAGAAAGAGTGCGCAAATCAAGGCAAAATCCATTGCAAAAAAAACATAAGTGATAAAGCATCACTAGTGGTGGAGGCCAAGGAATGGTAGATAGAGGCGGCACAAGCCAAGATTCAAGAATGCAAATTAAATCTGGCCATCTCTGTAACTGTCACTTTACAGTCTCTACCTGAAAACAGACAGAGGTGAGCAAGAGCTGGGCAGGCCATGGAGATACCATCAGCATGGTACAGAAATACAGCGACCAAAGTGACACCAAATAGCAAGAATCCAGCATAGACTTCCAGTCTGATGGTTGAGAAAGAAGCCATGAGCACTCCTTGTTTGTTCCACACCCCCTGAAGAAAAAATAACCACTAGGTCCTACTGCAGTTTAACACAGTTGTTAACAAGACACCTGAGGGCTTGGAAGCACACAATTGGAAATCTGCCACAGTACCTCAAATGCCTCAAAAAGCAGTTTACCACTCAAGCTTTTAGTGTATGACCCTTTACTACATCTCCATGTTCACCGGCAGGAATGCAACAATATCTGATGCCCCCAGTAACTGAAGTCCAGAGACACCCATAATTTCAATCCAAATTACAAAATCCAGAAATAAAAAGCAAACATGCCAGTATTTATAGCTCCTTTTTCTCCAGCTATGGAAGCCATAAACAACTGCATATTTGAGATGCAATTCCAGAACAGCTTTGGATCTGACTCAAGAAATCCCCCACTCAGAAATAACACAAGTGGATGGTGACAGTAGTGGATATATCTGTAAGCTGTTGTGTCAACCAAGGACATGCAGAGACACTGCCAGGTCATTTTTGGAACTGTTCCTTGGGAGGTGCATGGTCATCCAAGCAAGCTCGCAGGGCACTGCCCTGGCCCATACCCAGAGCCTGCCTTCCCAAAGCACTCCCAGGTGCGTGATGCTGGACTTCAGCAGAAGACTGACAAAAATCCAGTCCAGGAGACTGAGGTCTGGTCATCCCAATGGGGCTGACTAAAACCAGATTGTGGTTGAAGTTGTCCAATCGTTCCCACTGCTTACCCTGAAAAAGAGAGCAGGAACCTTTCCCTCACTGGAAGGAACACACTTACCAGGACACTGTAAAGAGTGGTCAAGGTTGAGAAAGCAAATTTGTGGGGGTTTCACCTCCTTGTTTTCTCCCCAAGTTAAACTATGTCCCCTGGCACCCCAGAAAAGCCTTCAGCATTGCAAACCTCACTGGGAGTGGTGAGAGAAGTCCTTACTTAAATCATCCAATAAAATTCATGGGTGTTCAGACCACCAAACTCCTCTAAATAGAAAATGCCTTCTAAGCAGTTTTCATCTTTTGAAGGCCACTTCAGCTTTTTCTAGGTTGCACCCTAGGTCAGACTGCCCACATGCCTGTCAAGAGATACTGATGCTAGAGACAGATGCTCCCAAGCTTCCATTCTGCCAATAGTGGTGGCAAGAGGCCAGTCCTACAGTTTGTGCTATGAAATGGAAGGGCACCAGCTTGCTAACAGAAAGTCCTTCATGGAACAGGGTATGTAAACCCTCCTCTGAGACACTGCAATTAGCAGCAAACAGCCTGGCTATGCTCCAGTTTAGTAGACAGGCCAGATCAAGCCAGAAGGCCTTCAAGTAGGTTGTAAAAGGGCTGAATTCAGAGTGGTTGTGAAATCTCAGCAGGGAGTCAGTGCCACATTGCATACCATGTTTGATGGAAAGACAGAAGGAATGGTCCAGTGGAAAGGTTCAGTTGCCAAATTTTCCCCCTCTGTCAATCTCCCATCAGCTTCGGCTCTACTTCCTCCCATTCTCCATCACCAAAAGATTCACAGATTCCCAGCGCCCATCAGCATAGGCATCACCTAGCCCTCAGGCAGCTTCCAAGCAAGTCCATGTGACATTTGGCTCCAGCCAGATTTAAAGCCATCTCCGCCATGCACTATTTGATTGCACCAAGATATTTGGTAACAAGATAATGAGCTTTAAATCAATCCAGGCATTCTAACCCCCGGTGCATTGACAGCCTGCCATCCGCAGCTATCCAGTTTCAGACATTTCCAAAATTGTGAGTATCCAAAGAGGATAACAAGTCCCTTAAACAATCCCTTGTTATTTTAAGCAACAGGCTGCATCAGCCCAAGTTGCAAACCAGCAGCCAGGCTGTTCCGGTGACCAACTATAAAAATGGAAGGAGAAACTTAAGTGAAATGGGGGGGGGGGGGGGTTGTGCTTGCCTTCCTTCCTCCTCACCTCCTCACACCCCCTTCTCTCCTTTGAAAGCTGCAATGGTCCTGAAGGAGAAGAAGAAAGCCCACACCAGCATATTTGGATAACTGTGTCTTAGTGGGTGATACATATGCACCTTTGCCCTGGGGTATCACTTGCTGCAATGCTGAACCAGGAACCAGCAGCTCCCAGAGAGAAGGAGAAAGATTTACAAGGTACTGTGTTATGCTGCAGGAACAACTTCTGAAGGATTTACAGCATTAGCAGAGAGAAGAGATGTTGCAGGGGCATAAAACATGGAAGAATGAGACAGCAGGCAGAACCTTGCAACCTTCAGAGTTATATTTATTACACGGGGTCCTGACAAGGGAGGGGGGCTCTCAAGGGTGTTTTAAGGCAGCTCACGTTCAGGCTGCTTCAAAATACGCTTTGCCAAGGGCTGCCCACTGGGGCAGGCACGTCTGAAGGAACAAGCTGTGGCCTCCAGGTGTCAGCATGAGAAAGTGCTTGGCTTTCCCAAGGCGACACTAATCCAGGGACTCCTCTGGCATGCGGGGCTATTTTTAAATGTCTTGCAGCTCTGGGTGGACCTCTTGGGTTTCATAAGGACTTTCCTTGTTTCCACTGCAATCAGTGACAGTGCATTAGTTAAGACCTAGCACTTCTGAATTACTCCTCCTCAGTAATTAGGTAAGGGAGGGAGGGCACCTTGCAAACATCTGCCTTTATCTTTGAGATCAGATCCTGGATTTCTATGTCCAGGTCCATTACTGAACATGGGACTTTCTAGAAATAACTAAGGCCCTAAAGACCCATGCAAGCTATTTGTAAAATGGTTCAGCTGCACCATTAGTTGCAGCCCAGAAATAAGAACTGGATTTTACTGGGAGAGTGCAGGAAACTGGACTATGAGGTAGCACAAAGGAAGGAGATGAAAATACCATCTGGCCCTCCAATACTTTCTCAGCTTCTGCTCATCTCCACCACTGAGCTGCTGGAACGGCTGTGGGAATTATCCACCACTTGCATCCAGGGAGCTTTTCCCTGGGTAGAGCAGCAACAGGACACAAACGTTCGCACATTTTACCCTGCACAATGATAGGGGTCTCCTTGCCACCACTAACAGGGCAGCACAGAGCAATCCATTTTGGTTTATTCCCCTTAAGGCATTTTCTCAACTTCTTTCGTGAGAAACTGATATAATAAATGGGGGTGGGGGAGGACTGGAACAGCTTTGGGAACTTCAACACCTTCCCCTCCAGCAACAGCTCAACTTCCATCAGAAGTGAGAAGCATCTGTAGTTACTGGCAACAAATGCATGAACACCTCCAACCTCTAAGGAAAGAGGCCATGGGAATTAGACAGGGGTTGCTTAAGTAATGCAAGTATATACAACACTACCATACAGCACACCTTTTGCTTGGTGTGAGTTTTCAAGGACGAGGTGAGCTCCTAACCCATCACTGGGAAAGGATGCAGCAGAATGATCACCGTGCAAAATGCTAGGGAAGCCGATGTGTGCAGGGGGTGCCAGCCCCTTCATCTAACACTCCACACACACCCCACTCACCTCTCTTTAGCAAGCTGGCCCGGTAACGACCTTCAAGGGTGCAGTTCCAACGCTCAAAGCGAAACTGGTACTGGCACTCCAGTGCGCTCATGCTGATTGCCTCCATCAGGGTCTCCGCCACACCGGGGTCCCGCCGGCACATCCTGCGCTGCTTCTTCTCCAGCTTCAGGCGGTCACAGACTTTGTAGTGGGCTTTGACGGCAGCTTCCTCCATTTCTGAGGTCAGAGGGAGGATGGTCAGGGGTTCGTTCCCTGTCAGCCTGCAGATGAAAAGACCAGCACATCAGTGAGGACAGAGAAAATACAGTCTGTCGTACAAGTGGGAGCCATGGCGGGCTCTCCCTGGTTGAGCAACCATGTGGGCTTGCTGATGTCTAGGCAAGCCTCTTTGCAGTGCATATGCAAAGTGGGAGCAAGAGAAGGATAAGAAGCAATATTTGGATTTATGTTCCCTACCAGCTCTCACAGCTTGTTTGGACATAAGTCCTTGGCAATCTTCACCCCAGGACTGTGTTAAAATTGAAATGGGAAAGAAATAATTGAAGGTACCTAACTGCACGAGCATGGGAAACTAGCAAAAGTAACAGCACTACAGTCACTCTCCTGAGCATAAACAAAAAATCATTTTAGCACATCAAGCAGAGCTAGAACATGCTTGTGAAAGTAGAATTCATCCCACCAAAACAAGAAACACAGCAGGAAAGCATGTACAGCCACCTTGCCTTCAGCAGCATGGATTCTGACATGAAACTTAGTGAGCCATAGCCTGAGGCTTGAGAGGAGGAGATACTTCCCAGGAGAATCTGTCAAAAGCTTTTTCAAGGCAGAATTAGCCCAGAAACCTAAAACATGGCCTGAAGAAATGGATGTCCCATTGCCTTCTCCGCTCTTCTGCCTTCTCCAAACACAAGGTCCTTGACTCATACAATGAGCGGCAAAAGAAGCCAGCGTACTTTTCCCAATATCAAGTGACCAGCTGCTGGAAGAAGACCAGACTGGCATCAGCCCCAAGGAGCAGAGAGGCTTCAGGAACATCTGCTGGGCTCATGAGCCATTCGTTGGCCAGGCTGCCCACACCCCACTCTCCTGGCTCTGCCCTTTTCCAGCCAGATGCCAGTCCACACAGTCAGTGGGAATCACTATGCAGGGTTTTGAAGGACCTGAAGACATTTCGCAAGCCAAAAAGGAAGAATTGCTTAAAGCCTGAATTGAAAACATGCTGGAATGCTGCAATCCTGCACAGGTGAGCATGGGGATGGGTCACAGGTTCAGACATCTCCATTGCTACAGAACCACTGGGGAAGGTGGGGTGATAGGCACAGGAGGGGAACACATACTCAACTCCTTCACTGAACTTAGAGGAATCCTGAAAAGCATTTAAACCCCCACCCAGTGCAGTTTGTGCTTTCCTTTTCTAATGATTATTTCTCTCTGTTCTCCTGTCACTACCTGTCCCTTGGCAAAAGCTCCTCTCCATCTTTCTTGCCAGTCGTTTTAGGCACTGAAAGCTTCTCTAGGTCTCCCTGAAGCCTTCTCTTCTCCAGGCTGAAGGAGCCCAGGTCTCTCAGCCTGTCTCCACAGGAGAGACTAAAAAGACAAGCAGGGAAATCTTTTCCTTCAGTCACCTTCAGGTAATTTCTGGAAGTTAAAACTTCCAGAAAAAAAACTGCATTGGCAAAAATGAAAAGTCAGGGATTTGTGGGGAACATGGAAAGCTAGTGTAACCCAGTGAACACCTCCCAAAAAGCAGTTTTTTCCCCAAATTCTGCTCGCCAAAAAAATTATAAAAATATCCCAAAAGCCAAACAACAAGCTCCATCTGAAACACTGACAAGTTTTAGCCCTTATATTTTTGCTCTGTTTCAACTGGGACAGTGTGTGGATTTGGTCACAACTGCTTCTCAAGGAGAAAAGACATCATCCAGCCCTGGCACATTGTCAACCAAAGCTCCAAGCAGGCTTGTTCACGAGAAAGGTGGCTTGGTCAGAGCTTCACAGTAGTAAACACTGGTAATGAAATCTCCAGGACATTAATTCCTGGCCTTCATCAGTTCTTCTGCTCTGGAGATTCACTTCTGCAAGCTTTCGAAGTTGGCACAAGAGAGATCCTCAGATGGCAAAGAGAGAGGGAAGCATAAAAGCATTTTCTACAGCTTCCCCTCCCCAGTTAACCCTTCCAACTAAGCAGCTACTGTTCAGCTAAACCATAAAGCTCCAAGTATTATGTAGCAGATGTCTATTGCAGTAAGGAGGGATACAGGAATGCATTCTGTAGAAAGATCTTTGCAGAGCAACTGCTGATTTTGAACCCCTTTCCCACCTTCCCTGTTGGAAGTATTTTATTGCCAAACATCTAAGTATGGTTTCCCACAGATCAGCCCTGCAAAACTTGCCAATGGCACAGCACATCTCCAATAGAAGACATCTAAATAAAAAACTAAGAACAAGGAATAGGGAAAAGGAAGAAAAGTATAATTTGCAGCACTGCACAATACCAGAGGACTGGCCTCCAACAGCCACTTTGAATGGCTGAGAAGCCCTGGGAAACAATAGAAAACTGAAGCATTAAACTGACTAATTGTCAGCAATGTATATTTTCACCGCTTTCTGCAAAAGGCTTTGGTAGGAGCTCACCTAATATCTGGAGCACATTGACAACAGCCACAATCAGCTGAGAAGCAGTACCAACATGCAGACACCTATTTTATTCCTTCTTGAAAAGCATACCCAAAGACAAGACACCAAGACAATGCCCTATAAAAGCAGAATACACCTTTTCCTACCTCCTGTGCCACAACTCAACTCTGTCCGGTCCTCATCCATTGGAGAAAGGGACTTGAAAGTCCAAATTAGTAAAAAATAATGCATATCAGTGTACATGTTGAATAGACCCATCACCACTGCCTGGCTTACTGCTCAGACTAATTTCACTGGCTTTCAAGCTGGACTGAATTAGAATGAGGCAGGTATATCAGGAAGGCATCTCCAGAGAGAGACAAGAAGTAAATTTAGAGGATAGAGGCTTTTACTCAGCAGCAAGCAATGAAGCTCTTCCCAGCTAAGACCTCCATGAGCAAAAGCAGCATATGTGCATGCACACCCATACATTTCCCTCCCTAGCACCAGATGGATGCCTATTTCAGCAGCAGGGGGGACCAGTGCAGCAGCCTCAGCTCTGTAGACACGTTCCAGGGGTGAGGTGGCACTTTTCAGAGCATGGCACCAATAAACAAGTGCAGGCAGAGACAGGGAGCACCGGTGCCCACCTGACACACTTCCTTGGAGCTGCCGCTGCATGGAACCTTTATAATCTTATAAAGCCCTTTTATGCAACCTAGGCTGAGTGAGGTCCTGTAAGGCAACGGTGTCAGCCTGATGCTTTCTCAGCACCTCACAAAGACCAAGCTGTTCTTTCCAAGGAAATTTTTCAGGGGGGGGTGGGGGTGTTTTTTACTTTATATTTTATTTTATACACACCCTATCCACAACTCTTGGGATTAAACTGCCAGCCAGCACTATGCAATTGTGTTATTTTGGAGTCCCTGCCACTGCACAACTCACACCGATAGCTGAATAGCCAATTTTATCTGTAGAACCATGGAAATATTGCTCTTCCAGAGAGGCAATTCAAACTTGATCCTGCTTTCAGCTCATCTCAGAAGTCAAGATATTTTATTGCCTCATCAGTTCACACTTTCATCAGTGTCCCTGTATTTTCCCTTGTTTAACTGGGGATTTTCCCAATGAGAATTCGAGGGGGATGAGACAGAAGTAAGGCGCCTGGCATAGACCTGTGAGAGTATTCTCATTTTTGACATGCTCAAGAGTTTCCTTCACAAGTGCCGCCAGAGATGCGAGCCAAGGTGAGCTGCTTTCCTGCAAGGAAATACCTCTGCTCTACCCGCCTGGAATGACAGGCCTGCTGAAATATTGCATTCCTATCCCAGCACTTCCTTCTCTGTTGGGAGATTAATCTTTGGTACATCTGTACAATGATCAAAGTGATTTCTATTTTCCCTTCTTACATTAATGTTTTCTCTGCAATATTGCTACTCTTCAAACACTTTTTCTTCTCTTTCCACCACTTCTTCCTTTTAATAATTAAAAAGTTCCAAAAAAAAAAAAGTTTACAACTTGAACACTAACCTTCACTGCAAAACAAATTAATAACTCAAATCGATGAGTTATGCTGCACACCAGGCCTACATTTCTTTTGTATCCAACAACCTTGAGTTGCCATCTCTCCCTCACAATTGCTCTCGCACACTGTGAAGAAGCTCATCCCCATCCCATGAGGGCTAATTGATATTGAAGTAAAAGTAGCCAAAAGTCCAAGAAAATTCTGAATTCCACAGCAGTGATGAAAACTTGATATTTGGAGCAAGCGCTGGCCATTGAAGTATCACCTACCTCATCCTGCACTATGTTTGGGTTTTTAAGTGTTCAGAGATACAAGTACCACCATTGGGCTCATACTAACTCAACAACTTTTGGAGGAAACCAACCTCGGTTCTGCTCTTCCCAGAGCTATCAGGATCATAGAATAGTTTGGATTGGAAAGGACCTTCAGATCATTTAGTTCCAACCCCCTTGCATTGGGCAGGAATATTTCACACTACACCATGTTACCCAAGGATCTCCAGCATCATCTGGGATAAGAGGCAGCTTTCTTTTTGCTACTAAACTATTAGTTCCCCATTTTCTTTCTATCCCTTAAAGTCAGATCTAAGTATACTTGCTCCAAAATACATTGCTCACCCCAGCATGCAGGCATTCATATTTATTGTTGCCTTGCTTAGGCCACAAAATCCAGAGCCACACATGCTAGTTTTTAAATTCTTTACCATTCTGAGCTAGAAGCCAAAGGTTTCCTACTTTGACAAATGCATACATATGCAAAAAAGAATGCATATCCCATTAAGTCCTTTCAAAAAATAAGGCAAGGCATTCTCCAAACCTCAGCAAGGATTTCTTGGCTTCCACGATATCCTGCCATCTCAGCAAGTGTTAAGTCACTTCATGAAAACTGCTCTGTTAGAGTTATTCACTTCTATCCTAATCCTTCTTCAGTGTAGTTTTTCCACTGATCTCCTCTGGATTGGTAGTATACCATTGTGCGAGTCATGACAGGAGGATAATTGTTTCTCCCAGCCCAAGATATAGACCATGGCAGAGATTTACAGGGCAGAGCTAAAACAGCCTACACTCCACCTAGAAATCAAAAACATGCTCACTAAAACTCCATGCGGCAGTTTACAAGGCTTACTCCCCTTATCCATAGACACTGCACTTTCTGCACCTGCTGGTTATTTTCCTCCAAGGTCACTCCCAGACAACACTGCTCTGGACTCACCTCTCCTTTTTGCTGTTCACATCATTCACTATAAACAATGGTGTCTTACTGCTGAGGACCATTAAAAAGGCAAAGACATCTGGAAACTCAAGCAACAGAATACAATTATTGTCATCACTATTTTTTTCCCCAATTGCTATATTGATCCTTATTTTCCTTTTGATAGCACAGTACACATACCTAAAGCTTTTCTTTAGATGGTAACCCCTCAAACATGGGCTTCTTAATAGTGCTAAAAATCATAGCTGCAGCTTCCGCTTCCAAAAAAAAGCAATTAACAATTCCCACTATGGGGACCACTACAATATCGTGTGCTTCCACCAACACATGGTAGGAGCAACAGGGCCTTGCAACCTCCCTGCATGCAGGTAGAAAGCAGTCATAACTCACATATGTTCCAGAAAACATTGGTTTCAACTTGGATCAGTCTCTGAGGGGTGACAATTCTGAGGATAGAGAGAGGAGAAAAGCTACGGAATAGGAAAATTTCCAACCCAATAGATCCCACTTATGGGGCAAGAAAGCACGCAGCTCCATCAGACTCCTGATGAAGTACGCTTAAGCAGAATTTCTTTTTGTAAGAACAGGGACAGATTCTTATAGGCTTCAGTCATTCAAACTTGTCTTCAATCACTGATCTGCCTAGACAGTGGCTCTCTCTGGGCCTCTTCTCTGAGGACTGCAAGCAAGGGGATGGACAAGTGGGCTTGTAAGGATCTGCTATACAGACATGCCAGATTTCTGGGTCCTATCAAGAGTTTTTTCCAGCATCCAGCAAAGAGAGGACTAACAGTTGCTTCTGGAAGAAAGAATTTGCTGGTGCAAATCTCCAGCTCTCCCCATTCCAGCACAACCTTCCTGAATGCTACTACCATTCACAGCAGTCACTCTGATCTCAAATAATTAAGCTATTTTCAGGCCCAGGTGTTACCA
This sequence comes from Forpus xanthops, assembly GCA_032466535.1. Taxonomy (NCBI): domain Eukaryota; kingdom Metazoa; phylum Chordata; class Aves; order Psittaciformes; family Psittacidae; genus Forpus; species Forpus xanthops. The sequence continues at coordinate 71,737 of JASSUY010029768.1, forward strand.
AAGAGATAATTTATGACCAAGTTTCCCATTTTAGCCTTATAGCTGAAGTTCACCCAGAAGTCGGAGGACTTCTCCCAAGCTGCTGAACACAGCAGCCCAAGTGAAATCTCCCCAGTCCTGTGTTAAGAGGGCTGGACCCCAAACACCCTTAACAGAGTTGCCACATCACTTCAGAGGGATTTTCCTGTGAATGAGGCAAGACACAGATGGTTGCCTCCCAGATGCAGGATGGTTCCTGCATGTATAAATAAGCTTCCATGCAATTTTCCTGCCAAAACATGCCCTCAACTTCTCCTGTACAAATTACCAAAAAGAAGTTTGGCACAGAGTCTATAAGGGTAAGATTTAGCAACTGAAGGAAAAATACTTCAGTGAATGAGCAGGGAATACGTGACTCAGTTCAGATGTGGAGGGCTGGAGATGTTCTCAGTATGGTGAAATGCTGCATAGGATCCATGGAGCCAAGATGCCATGAGGAACAACTATTTTTGCACTGTGGCAATCAGAAGCACCACAAGCAAATACTTCAAGCTGCTGCAGCATTTCCCACTCATACAAGGCATAAGATCTACACAGGTTATGAATTAGAGCTAGCAGCACCCTACTTGAAGGAAGCATTGCCTCCCCTTCTGCCCAGTGAGAAGGGCACAAGCACAGAGAAACCCCACAGCAGAGGAAGGAAACAGACTTGGGTCTTTCAAATCTTGGTGGTGTTCTTGAACCACAAGGCTGAATTACCTCTCCTCCCCCCACCCACCCTCCCCTTAGAACAAGCCTTATTCAAGAAGCATCCAGTTCATCACAGGAAAATTTTTATTTTAGGTAAATATCTCAGTTACAGCATTAAGACTCACCAGCATAGAAATTATACAAACAGAAGGTAAATATCAGGACCAGATCTACAGGCACTTGCAATTCCATGGCTTGCGCTGAACAGCTCCAGCACCATGCCACCTTTAAAAAACTCTCTTGGGTTTTTGAGGTGTTCAGTTTTTACAACTCAATGAATATTAGCTTCCGTTGACTGGAAGGTCCCAGGTAGCTTGGCCCAAGAGCTACCTGTACACTAATCCTGTTGGAACAACCCATTTTGTCCATAAGCAAGCAGAGGTAGAGAAAGGAAGAGGGGAGGGGAAGATTGTTTCCTCTCCCCTTCATCCTCTCAAGAATGAAACAGCAATCAGCAAGATTTATGAAGGATTTTCAACTCAAAACCAGCCGGTGAACTGCGGTGCCAGTGGAATGCATGGGCTAGGCAGCAACAGGGGCTTTCACTCCTGATTTAAGGCAGCATTAGCTTTGCCCTTGGCAGCCTGTGCCAGGAATTAAGCCCCCACCAGTGCCCCTCTCCTTGGCTGGACAGCTCCTGGACCCCCACCTTATGACCCATTGGTGCTCCTTATCCTGACCACTGCTTATTTTTATTTTTCATAGCTTAGCATCATTTTTTTGGCACGAGTCCCTCCAGACCATTGGCAGTGTGCAGCTGTGCACTTCAGTGCAGTGAAGCAGTTAAATAGGAGCAATGTGGTGGAAGATAAAAAGTCCAGAGAATGAAAAAAAAAACCAAACCCAAAAACGAAAAAAAAAAAAAAAAAAAAGCATGTTTTTTTTAAACCCATTTAGCTCCTCATGGTATGGAGGGAAGAAAACTAATATTTCCAGAATATTTTCCACGATAGAATGAATAGGTGAGACACACACACACAACATATCCACACTCTATAATAGCACCTTCTGACAAGAAGAAGGTGAAGATACCATAAGGTAGGGAGGTTGACTGTGGTGGGGTGTTTCTGTGTTCTTTTGTGGCCTGGATGTTTTGTGGGGAGGTTTTGGGATTTGTCAGGTTTATTTGTTTGATTGTGGTTTTTTCTTTTTTTTTAGTTTTACACTGCTGAAAACCCTGACTAACATCTCTGTGACAGAGAAATGACATTCCTAGATCACACTTGTAAAAGACAGACATAACCATCCCTCCTATGCCTTGCTTTTGAATAGTTTTGGTGGCATTGAGGATCAGAAGATGTAATGGATCACACAGAGGACTACAGCAAAAGAATTTATATCAGATTTTAAAGCCAACATACCAAAGGAAACAGGCTATGTGCTGAACAGCATGATATTCTTGCAATGAAGAGTTGAGCCATACACCTGCACCTAACACTAAGCCTGAATTTCTAAAAGCTGGAAAGTTATCTCTTGCTGTAAGTCTGCACCAATACACTTGTTTTTCTGCTCCAAGCATAGAAAATCCAAGTCCATGGTCTTTCTAAGTAAAATCCCTTGTCTGGAGAGAAGGGGGATGCATATAGCAAAGGATATTTAGCATTTGAAATCTAAACAGAGAATCAATTCCCCATATTTTATTGTTTTTTTGTACTGTTGCTGCTTTATTACAGCAGGTTTATGAAGGCAGGATTGGAAACCATCACTCATGGATAAGGGCACTCCTAGTTCCCAAAACACTTACTGCCCATCCTCTGGCTCTCTCCAGCTCAAGTTACTGACATGAAGGCTGACCAAGCCCTTCAGATCTGCCCAGGGGCTGGGGTCTCCCCAGGAGCACCTCGCTCAGGGCAATAAATGGATCAGACCTTTTGACTCAGGCAAGGCACAGCATGAAACAAATAATAGATATTACATACTGAGATTGGAGCATTTTTTCCAAACAGCACATCATTAAACTGAAGGCTTATTGCCACCGGATGTTGTGAAGCCCAAAACTATGAATAGATTCCAGAAGGGATTAGACAAATTTAGGAAAGGGAGGTTCATTCAGGTGGGTGATGAAACATGAGGGCTTGAACACAGGCTCTGGCTCAGGAAGGTTCTAAATCACTGGCTGCCAGGAGCAAGCAGGAGATGCCAGGAGACAACTCACTTGTCCCACTTCTCTTCGGCTTCCCCAGATGTCCACACCTGACTGAAGAAACCTTTGGTTCAACCCTTTATAGCAGTTATGTTCTCAGCACCAAGCACCTGTAAGATGCACTACAGGACCATGCTTCAGCTGCAGCATTTAACCCTCCTGTGCTCTCCAACCCTTTGGATGACAGCAAGAACTGCCCCAGTGGTGTCAAGCACACACCACACTAACACTTTGCTGGACTCATACTTGCAGCGCACCCTGCTCTTCCCTTGGAGAGGCTATCACTGCCGAGCTCACTGTCAGCAGCCCCACCTCCACGGTCCAGCAATCCTTCCACATCCCCAGCAAGCCTCCCACCCACAACAGCCCTCAGCACATCAGGACGTAGGCATACCTCGCACAGCTTCAGCAACAGCACGGCCAGCCATGTGTTAGTGTCAGTCTCTCCCACCCGCCCCTGCCAGAGAACACATCTGAGTTCATAATGAATCGCCCATTTGTCTTCCTAACACCTCAGCCAGCACATTTGTTAAATTTGGGAGATAAAGGCTCAACAGCTCCACAGCACTCATCACACAGCAGGACTTGGCCTGTTGCTTTCCTCCTCCCCCTTCTGTCAGATAAAATGTGCCTTCCCTCCTGAACACTGCCTTGTCTGTTCTCAGCAGATGCTGCAGTTATATAGCTGCCCTTGCCCAGACCACAGAGACTGGCAGCCAAGGAAGAAGCTCCTTGTAGCCAAGGAAGACAGCTTCTCTCACTGTCTGGAGATATCCATATGCACAGACACTCAAGTAGTACAGCAGCTAAAGAGAAAATAAAGGTTACTTTCCAGACAAATCCCAGGAGCCAGGCATTTGAAATTGAGCCTCTGAGGGAAGTAGATCTTCTTCCTCCTTTCCCAGGCCCAGATTTTATATTCAGGACCTGAAGGTCCCAGCTGGAAGCAGACTGGCTCCTAATCAACTTCTGGACAAACGACAACTTGCAGGAACAAGCATGCAGATTCAGGCAGAAGGGGGGGGGGTTCGCCTCTCCCTCCCCTCAAAACATTTTACCCAGCCCCTATTATATATCACATGGAGGTCAGTTCGTGGAGTATTTAGATGGTTGGGCGGTTTCACACATCATCTGATCTATTTTGGGAGCAGTTTACGGCTCTGCAATTCCTGCCCTGTGCAGCAGCAATAGCTTTTCCACTCTAATGTCATATTATCCTCACAGCAGGTTTAAAAACTAAACAGGTGAAAAAACAAACTTTCTGGGCACTGAAGAGAGCAGGATACAAGAGACATTCTGGTGATGGAAAGGTAGAAGTTTATCCTCATTCTGAGCCCCAACAGAGATTGTGGGAATGAACTGTGAACATCGGCTGGTTCCTTGCAAAACTCAACAGGAGTATAGTCAAAGGCTTTGGCATAAAGGTCATTCCATGACAAAAGGTGTTTCACAAATGTCTATCTGAAGGAGTTTTGCAGTCCTGAGATCTCACAAGCCTCCAATGAAGCCTCAATGGTCAGATCTCTAGCTAAGGAAATTAGATCTGGCCAAGGTTTTAAAATCATCAGACTGGAGTAAACTACCAACACAGGAGACTACTTTCTTGAAGTACTCTAGAACAGGTTCTCATGAAGCCAGCCAACACCACAAACCTTACCAGTCTTCTGCTGCAGATGCAAGGGCACTGCATTGTCTTACCCTCTCTGCCATCCACTGATGGCATCCTCTTACCCTTATCTCCCTCAGCACTCCAAAACACTGCTCCTCCTTACCTCAGTTTGCCCCAGTAAAAGGAAGACTGAACAAGCAATGCGAACATCTGCCATCAATCTCCCAATGTCCATTCACCATCATTAAGAAAGGTCCAGGTTCCACACCATTATAGGAATGGTGCAACCCTTCCTGAAAGGATTGAATCCATGTAGTTTTCTGGAAGGGAAGCAGATGCTATAACAGCAGGTAAACAACAGTGGCTAAAATTGATATTGATAGCCAAAATGTCTTTAACAGACCTATGCTGCTGACAAGACATTTATTTTCTGAAAGTGACTGAACTACAGAATATTGGCATGACCTTAGCCAGACCCACCTCTGCCAACGCTTCAGGTAAATACCCTCAGAAGCCTTCGTGACTTCAGCATACATATCTTGTTTATTATACTATATAAAGTCTACACAAATAAAGAGCGAAGTTAACCAAAATACTATATCCAAGGAAGAGCCAAAGCTTTGTTCTGTGAGTGCTGCTGAGCAGACAGGACTGAATATTACCCATCTTCAAAGCAATGCATTTGTGCTCAGCAGTTAAAAGATAAATCTTTCTGCATTGTGTAAAAGGGGCATGTGGGGCATACTCAACCAACTAGTATTAAGGAAACAATTTCCTTCTTGTATTGATCATCCATTTATCCATCTAATCAAGCTGCATTAAAAAGGCAGAGGGGAGGACAACAAGCCAAGTGTTATACATAGCAAATTCTGATTATGAAACTTTAAGAAGAGCTTAACAAGTGAACGGTGTGCATTTTACGTAATTAGCTTGTTACTTATAAATGGCCTCTATAGTGCCAATGGCAGATTTTCACCACCTAAAATAGCCTAAAGCTGTTGGATTCAAGAACTTCTGCCATCCCAATTTAGATCAACTCAAATACAGAAACCACGAGGTGGTTTCATTACACCAAGATTAAGAATTGAATCGGCTCTTGTGTGCCTGGATGTTAGAAGAGGTAATAGATTACAGAGGGGAAAGACATTATGTCACACTGTACCTCAAACCAGTCCAATCCTCACTGAATGTGAAAGCTGTTCACAGCATTTTGATGTATTTGAAGTCACTTGGGGGGTGGGGGAGTGGAGAAGAGGGACGGAGCCTCAGTAAAACTGCACATAAAGATGCAACACTGTGGGATGCCACAGTTGTTTCATTTAGCAGAGAACTAGTCTCCAACTCGGTGATACACATGCTTCATGAAGCTGGAACTGTTCCACCTCATTTCCAAGAAGTAGCTCAGAGCAAGCCTTGAGTTACAACCTCAGCCTATAAAATAAGACCTCAAAAGCAGCAAATCAGGTAAGGAAATCATTTGATATGCAAGTTGCTCATGCTTGACATGGAAGTCCCAGCAAATGCAGAGCTACAATATCATTCATATGCCAAGCCCTACACCAATCTTTCCCAGTGCCTGCAAACTTCTGAAGGGAGAAACGTTTTCCATTCTAAGTAAAAAGAGCAAGAAAGCATGCTAGAAAGCATTTTGAGGAAAAGCTGCCTCATGGGAAGAGAAACCACACGCTTAGAGTTATCTCAGCATGCAAACCCTATCCAAGACATCATCAACCAAACTGTGCGTTTCCTAAGTCACCCACTAACAGTTAGCAAAACAGGTAGAACCGAAAGACAGTTCTCATATCATTGGTTACACCCCAAAAAATGGAACTAAGCTGTGAGCTCTATAAGTGCACATTTCATAATTCCCTATCTACACCTACTGACTAGCACTAAGATATATGTAAAAATGCCATGGCATAACACTAAGCACGCCCCATCAAGATGCCATATAACAGCCATTTCCAAGGATTGAGGGGAAAAATGGTGGCCATGTGTCTAATGCAGCATAAAGACTCAAAGAATTTGAGGAAAACAGAAAATATTTCCTATTTCCCTTTGTCTTAACAGTTCTACTCCTCAGACACTAGAAGGATCACTGAGTCCATTCTCCAAGAAACCTACAGTGCAGTATTTGAGTCTTTTTCTTTAAAAATATTTTCAATTTACAGTTGAATGGTGCAAGGTTTCAACTGATTGCAGGAAACTACAGCAAGATCAGAAGCTCCAGGTGTCCCATTAATCTACATAATTGCTAAGAAAAACAGTGCACTTTCTGCACCCAACTCTACAAAAATGACCCAAGTTGATATTCTGTCTTATAACATTAATTGTTTGGAGTCCAGGGCTTGATGATCAGAAGCTGTATTCAGTACTACATGGGACAAGCAAATTCCAGGGACTCCAACCTATACCAGTGGGGCTATATACACATTAGGGAAGTCCTGTGGCATGTATAAACAGATAAGTTTGTTTCTGACAATGTTTTAGTGCTGGTGGAATTTGTCCAACATGGACATGCTACAAAAAGGAGAAGACAAATGAACATGTTGAACACTCTGTAAGCAAGAGACCTTTGCTGTAAGCTTACACAAACAACTTGTGTCTTCCTTTTTAGCTTAGCCCTTCATAACCTAATGTGATCAGTGATAAAGAACACCAAGAACCCTCTCCCTGGATTACTCCATCAACAGATGCTCATTAGAGTTAATCACATCCAGAGCAGCTCCAGCCTGAAATGGAGTTTCCAATCTGTCTTCAAAACGCATGTGGGATTGCTTTATTCCCACATCCCACCTCTTTCAGCAGGTCTTAGAGACTGAGTCATCATTCCCAGGTTAATACAGGACACAACTACATGGAGTCTGTCAGAATTCAAGCCAACAGGAAAAGGAAAAAAAATAAAATTAAAGCAGAAGACTTATTTCCAAGTGTCACAAAAGGTGCTCAGCTATACAGCAAAATCCCCAAAACCTATGCATAACAATACTGGAGCAAGAGTAGGCTTGTGCTTCCAAGAAACAACTTGTTGATGAAGAAGCCTTCCCCAGCAGGTTCCCTCACCACAGGGGATAAGCAGCACAAGAGCTGTCCTTCCGATACTATGCAACATACAGAAGACAAAAATGAGAGCAAAAAAAGGTAAAAGCTAGCTAAACCACCAACTGTACCCTGCTTGCACTCCTATTAGCCTGAGTTACATTTCCCTTGAATCTTGCAGCAAAGCATATCTGAAATGAAGGGTATGAATGCAAGTTGAAGGGAAATAAATTAGGTGGTTCAAGACATTTAAGCCTAAATAGATACATACACTATGATGAGATATCCTTGGCTTCTTATACAAACTGAACTAGAATTCACAGCACTAAGCAAATCACTGCTCAACAGCATTGCTGAAGCAGCAGCTGAAGCCTTATAGCACTGCAACAGAACTTGGCTACATCCTTCTCTTAGGTTTTACATCTTTCCCTGGTAGACAGATCACATTTCCATCCCTTTTTCTTCATCTGCACTTGAGACTTTTCAGTTGGCCCCATGTCAAGGAAGCTGTCCCACCCCCAGCCATGGTCTCTCATCCCTGCAAAAGCACATGCCTTCTGCCAAGCCTTGCACCAACCTCCCCGGCTCCTGAGGTTACAGAGGCATCCAGCATCTCCTGACCTGCATCCCTGAGGGATGCCAACCCACAAGTCTCACACCTCACTTGCTTGAAACCCTGTGAGCATGGGTTACACTTCACAATTTTGCAGGCTGAACCCACAGGAACAAGAGTGGGAGGATCTCACTTGCCTTGCCAGATTTCTCTCCACCACAATCCCCAGAGTGACATTCGTTTTCTTGGTGGTAGAGAAAGGAATCCCTCTAGTTTACCCCACTCCAGCCCCAAAATAGCAGCGGTTGAAAGCACCCCAACAGCATATAACTTGCATACACAGCTGGAGCAATAAGCAATACTGAAATTAAAAGTCATGGAAACATTTTATAGCAAAGAAATACCCATGAGACATCCATGCTTTTTTTGTTACAAGGCTGATTAGCAGGTCTCATTACAGAAGGGAGCAAGAATAACATCCTAGCTCTCAAATATTACTATTATTTATCAAAGCCACTATTTGTATTAATGTCTTCTACCCTGTGTCAAAGAGTTTAAGTAGTCAAAACTAGTTTCCTGGACTCATTATTTCTCACCCAGCTTTCTGCTGAAGGGTATCAGAGTTGTAAGTCTTGACATTTCAATAACAACCTCTGATCTGTTCTGGAGCTGCCAAGAAGCAAAGGCAGCTTCAGAAAGGAAAGTAAGGCCCAAATAACACAAAAATGGGAGGAAATCCTTCTACTGGAGCTCAGTATCAATTTCTTTATGAATCAAAAAATGTTCTTCACACTGGAGTTTTCCTCCAAGTTAGAGGGCTTACAACTAATTAAGAAAGCCCTCCAAGTTTCCCAAGTATTCAAGTGACAAAATCAAAGTTACAGCCTGAAAATAAATCATAACAGTAATATGTACACACTTGAGAAAAACAAAACAAGAAAGAAACCCAGATATAAACCTACACTGGAAAAATCTTACACTTACTGCAGCCAAAATGCCAGTTGATACATGTCACATTTAAGTGCTCCAGGCAACGCTATCACAATGGCTAATACAGGCAGGCAGAGCTCCAAGATGAATGTCCAAAGTTCAAGAGGACAGAGATGCTTCCCAGAGCCTTAGAAAACAGTGATGGCATCTCAGGCCTTTTGCTGAAGCTTTCACACACATTTAGCATCTTGAGCAGCAGCACAAGTCAAAGCAAGGCTACGACCTCTCAAATGCTTTACTGGCTAATCCTCCTTGAAGGAGGGCTTCAGAAAACATTTAGGTTGAACTATCCATGAGATTAAGATGTTCATTCTTCTTTTATTTTGGACATTTGTGATTTCAGTGTCTCCCGGCTGCAAGAGCTCCAGATGACCAAGGGCCAAGAATGAAAGAACTCAAAAAAGGGAATCATAGCAACACTAACAAACGCTTTGTATGTTTTCAAGAAAACACCTTTCATCAGTCTGCAAATAACAGTAAAACAAAATCAAGAGGATGTTCTCCCAGATGGAAATACCTTGTACAGCTGAATTGACAGCTCTATTGGGCATAACTGGATAGGTACTCCCTGCTAAAGTTTTCCATGTTTTATATCTGTTTTCAGCCAAAAGTGCCATGAACCCCTCAAGATCACCCCATCCTATCAACAGCCCAAAGCTGTCCCAGCACAAATGCTAAGAGGGTAATTAACTCCCACTGTGGCTGGAGATAGTGCGCTAGCAACAAGCAGAGACAACGGTCTTCCTTTCTTCCACCCCAAACCGGAAGGGAATTAGGCACCAATGTCCCCACAGGGAAACCTCAGAACACCCAAATCCCTGGAGGATAACACTGACCTTTTCCAAGAACACCTTGCAGCATGGGCATGAGGGCCTCTAAGGAAAGTTTGGCCACGTATCACAGAAAAACATGCTTTATAGGATGGTAAAGTGGGAGAAAGTTTAGGTAATACATCTGGAGGGATGTATTCACTCTAGAATAACTCTCCTTTGCAGAGTACACATAGCACAGCTTGCAAGCTCCAGGATTCAGAAGCTCACAGCAGACATCTTGAGTCACAGATGAGACATTGCTTCGCACCACCACAGCAAAGCCACACCAAGCTACAACTGTGCCTTTGAGAGTTGGGTGTTGCATGGCAAGAGCTGCATGATGACAGAGAACAACTTACCCAGTTCCTCTGAGAAGTTTCTGGGCACAATAGCTATTGTGGCTCAGTTAGGACAGTGGGGGGCTGGTCCTGGGCAAGGATAGTCCCTGGTAGTCTTACATTCCTACTCATTTGGTCACAACAAAGGGACAAGTGGATCAGAGGGAGAGAGTTTGAGGATGCCACTGAACATTCACCCAGGGAAGGCTCTAAAGACTTCCCAAAATAATCTTCATTGGTTTTACAATGAAAGCCCCAGAACTTGTAAGGCAGGTTTCATTTTAGAGCGCACTCATTGGATTTGCTTACATAATTTTCTTGATTTGGAAGGTTTTTTTATTTGCCTTAGTGAGAAAAGCTGTCAAAATTTGCTAGGTTAAGCAGGGGCTGCTTGCCCATAAGAACCTTAAAATACACTGGCTGCAACTTCCCTTTTAAAGTTTGCATATCACAATTAGGGCAATATGGAATTAGAGCAGCTTTAAGAAGTGAGGCGAGAAAGAAACCATTAAAAAATGACAAATGCCTGCCAAATTATACTGGCATCTAAGTGCAGTGGTCCACAGGGTGTCCAGAAGCTGCTAAAAACAGGGCAGCAAGAGATCAAGGAATATTCCAGTCTGAACCCATTAAGCAATATGTAAAAATTCCACATTTTTATTGTTTTGAAGAGTTTTGACTAATTTTGAGAACACCATTTCTGTTAAAGGTACATTAGGTATATCACCTAACTACACAAGAGCTTCATCTGCAAAGAAACCTGTCCTTTGGGTATCTTGTAAACCAATCCTGATAGCCACAGAAACAGACCACAGTAGCAGCCTAAATATCACCCTAGATTAATTCTTGTCAGCTTCTCCACTCAACTCAGCCCTTCTATTCATCACTTGATTACAACACGAATTTAGCTTCTGAGGTTTGTACTTACCAACCTGAAATCACAGAAACCCATAAAACCCTTACACCAGTACCTAACTTGATCCATTACTCCCAATTTTGACACTGCTTAGTTCATTTTTGTAGATTGAAGTTGGCCATCTTTTGCAGCAGATACTTTACAACCCTATGGACAAGGTGCAGGAGTCAAAACAAAAGGTCAATTCACATAGCCTGAAAACAAAAGCAAGGAAACCCCACAGACCCTATGAATGCCACCAGACAGCATACCTCAGAGTGAAGGCTCACAGAAGGGAGAATTTCATTTAGATATTGACAGATCTCTTCCACTTCATGAAACCCATTTTAAGGGCCACTCCAGCAGACCCTTTACGATCTTGCCTAATGGTCATAGCAATACATAATGGAGGAAGTCACACCTGAAGCAGATCATATGGGTCTAAAATGCAGCTTCCAGGTCTACACAAGTCTTACATTTCAATTCCCAGCATTCCTGGCTGAACAATGAGCTCCTTGCCACAACTCCAGGAAGCTGCAAGAGATGAAAAGCCACATTCTGGGCTGCTTTTAGATGTGAGCCATCCCTACTTCAAAGGCAGTTTTTTAGCCTCTCTCTTTTAGCCAATAGTTACAAACTAAAATGCCAGCTGCCTGCTATCACTGAAGTCTGAGGTCTTTTGGCCATAAGCTTTGAGGAAGGTGACACCCCCATGTTAGAGGCAGAAAACTAATTAGCTAAAACAGCAGATCCTTGCCTCCAACTTGCTCCATGTAGGGAGGGCAATTCCTTCAGTGACCTGGCCTCTGTTTTCTATTCAGGTACCATTTCTCCCAGCACCTGAAAACCTATTTGTTGCCTTCTACTGAGAAGACACCATGCATATCCTCCAAGAGGCCTCCAAACAGCTACCCTGAATGCATTCCCCAGGCTTGTCCAGGCATTCCTAGAAGAGGAGGCTCTGCAGATAACAGTTTGGCAAGATATATTAGCACACCTCTTCACAGACTATGAGGTTGATAAAAAGCATCATCCCCAAGTAAAAAATTGCACCTAGGTGAAACATCTCCATTTAGGAAGACCTTGGTGTTCTCAAGAGTGAAATCACAAACTAACTACTCACATAAAACATATGTTCTCAGTAGTCATTGTTTCAGTACTGCCCAAAGCAAGAGCCCCCAGAAACATTTAAGAGATGCTAAAGATTAAGTTAATGGCCTCATATCTTAAAGGAGGAAACACCAACCCTTTGCAGTGCTAAACTCATTAGAGCTTACCACCAAAATACAGCGAGACAGAGGTCTTGGCTCAGGTAAACAAAAAACCTAAGATTACAATACACTTATAAGACTGGGCATCTTGTCCATGCTGGTCTGGAATAGAATCATAGAATAGTTAGGGTTGGAAAGGACCTTAAGATCATTTAGTTCCAGCCCCCCTGCTATAGGCAGAGACACCTCCCACTAAACCATGCCACCCAAGGAATACTTCAAGTATTCCCTTTTGAGGGTATTCTTTGAGCAAGAAAAAGAAGAAAAAGACCTCCCAAAACCTGGCCTCCAATTTACTTTACTGCTCCAGGAATCTTTGCCAGAGAAACCAGATTTAATGCATAACTACACATCAAACATCCATGTTGTCATGGTCTGTGCCCACCTCACAACCAGGTCTGGAGACCAGTGAATGAAACGCAGTGTGGTGACATTTTTCAGCCATGCACAAGCTACTCTAGAGAGGGAAGGAGTTCCTTGGCATTGAGAAAATAAGATTAAATTGGCTTATGGTTCAGCCAGAGCTGTAAGTGAGATGCAGACTCTGCATAGCACAGTGTCCTTTTGAGGGATTTCAGAGATGCAGCGTTGCAGCACAGAGCCATCTCACAGCCCTGGAACAGCAGGGCAGCAGCATCCATACCCTACTTGTGTGCAACATCTGTTCCCTTCTCTGTAGCCTGCAGAGCACCAGGGAGCACTGAGAGCCATGAAAAACTCAAGCTAAAGAAACTTAATGTTTTTACCACCATCTCCCCAAAAAATAAACCCTCATATAGCTGCCAGCTCCTCCTGCGACCACCCAAGGGTCAGTATGAAAGAAAACACACTAAAAAAAACCCTACACTGTGATATTCCATACACCCCCCCCCAAATGATCTTCCCCGCATATGGTGTTGTCGGGATCCTCCTCTTCTTCCCAGCACACACATCATCTGACACTTAAAACAGAAGGAAACCTTGTCCCATCCCACACTCTCCAAAGAATTACCATTTCTGCTTGCCCAGGACATTGCATGTAATAACTGTTTTCATTTAATCTTCAGGAAAACAGAGGCCAATCTTTTACAACCACAGCTCATCTTCAGCTGGAAAGTTAAATTACTGAGCTAAGAGGATGAATGCACTGTTGGTGAAGTACTGCCATTTCAACCAGTGAGTTAAGGGCAGTAGAGAAAAACTGGTGTGTGACTCACTTTCACGCATTTTTAGTGCAAAAGCAAAGAGCTTGGTTTGAAGAACTGAAAAACACAAAAAGAAAAATAGTTTTTTTTTTTTTTTTTTTTTTTAAAGAAAAAGTTAAAAGCCAAAGGAGATTAAAAAAAAAAAACAAAAAAACACCCTGTTTGGGCACTTCTAAGCACTGAATCAGCAGATACTGGAGCTCTTCACAGGAGCTGGTTCACACATTAGCCTAGGAAATGTGCTTGCAGCTTTATATCTGAGAGACAGATGACTAATATAGGCAGCAAGGGGACACTTCAGCAATGTTAACTGGAATGAACTGAGCAGAGGAATGCAAAGTGGAGTAGCTGGACCATATCAGTTTTGAAGACACACCTCTGCACAAGGCTCTAAAAAGCCCTTAATTCAGTTTAGCCTGATTTGCATTGAAATCAAGTATGCTAAAGTGAATTAAGGATGCTTAATCCCCAAGGAGAGTGTTTCCACTGGGGCTAGTTAAGAGTAATTGAACTAATCCACTTTAAAAGTCAGTTGAGATTAGTTCTGTTAAGGGGCTGTGCAGATGAGGCCTGAGAGCACAAGGACTGTCACTAGCATGCAATAACACATCAGTCTAACTCTGGGACTGCTCTGGGAGGACAGCTACAGCAGGACTGGCTTTCAATTCAGAGGCTGGGAGTGGTCCAAGACATTCAAATACAAACAGTAATAGAAATGTCTACTTGTGCTTGACAGGTGCCATCTGGTTGCAACTGAAAACTTTTTCCTCATGTATTTTCTACACTTAACATATGCTGCACATAGCCATGGGGAAGCTGTTTTTATGGGCAGCTCAGGGACCAAGCTGCTGGTCCAAAAAGTGCTGGCAAACATTTCTCATTCAAGCCATGCTTAAAGCTCACACCCTTTCACTGAAATGGGAAATACAAGTTTGCAGGTTTCCACTCAACCATCCCATAGAAGGCAGGAGACATTTGTGGGCTCAGTGGCAGACTGAAGGGACCATCTCCATCATACACTAATGGCTGGGGTGGCTGGTTTCCCCATTTAGTGTCATCAGACCCACTCCACTTTTCCAGTTCCAAGGGTGTTTATCCACTTCCCACAGTTTCCAACCCAGCTTTTCAACTGAATGCAAGCGGTTAGAACAAAAGCAGTTCAGCCCCAGAGAAACAGGGGAAAAGAAGCTAAGAAAGGGCAATAGAAATCAAAGAGAGGACTAACAACCCCACTAACCCCCATCCTGTCCCAGTTTCTATTGCAGGTCCCCCCTCAGACCAGGTTCAGCAAAAGTTTTCCTTTTCTAGGAAAGCACCAAGCCCCTCTGATACAAGCCACTTCTTCCCCAGCTAAGAATAATCCCCCCAGCTGCTGTTTGATTTATACATTAACATGGACACAGTGGGTTTTTTCTGGTAGATATACAGGGGTAAAGGGAGCAAGTCTGCGTGTGTTCATTCTACTTAATGTTTCCTGTGTGGTTCAAGACATTATGCCTACAGGTATGTTTATTCCACTATTTTAGCAAACCAGCAGACTTTTTAATGGAACTGTTGATATTTTTCCTGGCTGATCCTCCTGGAGAGGCGAGGCAGCGTACAAATGAAGTTCATTCCTAGCCCCAGCCTGAAGCTACTCTTCTCCTCCTGGGACTGCAGGGAATTGAAGGTTTCCATTGCACTGGTCAGATTTCTTCCTTCTCTAGCCTTCAAGTCTTAGAAACATAAACAGAGGCACTCAGGCAGCTGACAGTAGCAAGAGCAATGTGTGGATGGGGCTTTAAGCAAGGGCAGCAGCTGCACTGAAAATCCAGCCGTGCATCTCCCAGCAAGGCTCTGGAAAAGAATAGCAGGTGCAACAGTGCACCCCTAAAATGAAGATTCAACTGCACAGCTTGCTTTGCTATCAGACCTTGCAGGCTGAAGCTAGGTGTTTCCCACGTATTAGGATTTCCGCATTCACTAAGCAATCAGTAGATCCCTTGTGCATTTGTCTTTGAGCTGCTTTTTTGCTGCAACAGGAGTAGTAACTCCAACCCAGAGGATTCTGCTCCATCACAGAAGACCATTCAGACATGGTCCATAGTCCAGCAGCTCTCTGGGGTCCTAAGAAGAGCCAAAGGATATGCATCAAGTCCCTGACTCAGCTTACAGCCTGCTTCCTGCAAAACCAGCTCTGCTTTACAAGCTGAAGTACCCTGAGGTTAACAGATATGCTCAAAGCCATGCAGAATGCTTGGCAATCTCTGCTCCCTTCGACCCCCATGGAGCAATAGGGTAAAGCTTACCCCAGGCCTCTGAACACATTGAGACAGAGGAGACACCAGCTCTGAAGCTACTTCAATTGAAAGCACTTGAAAGGAGAGCTCCAAAGAGCTCTGGTAACAGAGCACAATACCCCATGCAAGAGGCAAGAGCATCTTTTTTGGACTAGGTTACCCAACTAGCCTTGCCTCTGACCCTGTGCTGCTGATCTGCCTAACAGCAGCTGAAGCACAGCATCCCCAAGAGCAGCTTGGCCTCACACTGTGCTCGGTGCTGTAGCAGTTCACTTCCAGGAGCGGAGGGATCATCACCCACCTCCACACCACAAGGATCCCTCATATGACAGCAAGGGAGGGCACCCAACCCCAGCTAGCTGCAAGAGGATAAGATAAAAATATGCTCAGTGTCACCACGTATCAGGATCATCAAATCTGATGTGGTCCCAACCTATAATGAATCAGAAAAAGCCAAGCTCACCTCCTTGCTCCCAGCACCCACTCCAGCAATTAGGTTTTCCATCAGCCTTGCAGGCCAAGTAAGTGCCTCAATAGATGCAGTGCTCAGGGACTTATTGCCTTGTGGGAGGTACCAGGGTGTCTGAGACATCCCACACAGAGCCTTGTCCTTGCACTGGGAAATACTGGTACCACAGGCTTCAGAGACAAACTGAAGTTAGTTTTAAGGCATCTCCACCACATCAAATGAGATTCATTTCTGTATGGATATTGATCCCTCTGAAAGCCTAAGAGGAAAATGCAGAATCATGCCTGGTCCTGCTCTCCTCCCCATTACCCCATCTTCTGTCCTGCACCTTGCAAAGACCAGTCTGTGCTTTTGAGCACATTTTCATCAGCTACAGAAACCAGCATGAATATGATGGCTTGTAAAACTGACCACAGGGACTGCTCAAAGCCTTGTGTAGTCCAGTTCACCCTCCCAAGAGTAGCTCTTCAATTTCAGACTTCTCTTCAAATTCATGCTAAGCCTCCAGATTTCCATAATCAACATGGGACAAGTCAGAAGACAGAAATAGTTACCAGGGATGCAACACAGCTGTGCTAATGAGCTAAAGGAAGTGCTCTATCTTTGGTTAGACCCTGTAATTCAGCTCAAGTGGCTATTTCACCTCTGGCCTCTCAGGTCAACTTGCTAACCACAGACTGGGAAAAAGCTCCCTGCTAGCTCTCAGCAGGAGATTTATCTTTGGCATCCCTACCCTCCCACCTCTGATTACAGAGGGGCTCAGAGATGCAGAAAGAGAGCTATGCTATAAGTTTGCCAGGTATTTCAAGATCTCACCTTACATTGGAAGAGGATTAGGGCTAGAAAAGAATTTTGTCAAGATTATTTAAAAGAACTGGCTTGTTCTGGTTAAAGTATCAGTTCTGGAGTACTGTCCCCAGGGAGGTTTGGACTCCAGGATAGGGTTTCTTGTCAGAGGAGATGGAGAGCTGCAGCACAGCAGGGCTTACAGCAGAGTAGTAAGCTAAACATTCACCCCCAAGAAGCACAAGTTCCACTGAAGTAATCGATTGCACTGGGAGAGGTACCTGTAGCCAATGCCAACAGAGACAGCTCCAAACAACTGGCCTAAGTTGGGTTCTCATCCTAAGTGTTCAGCTGTCTCCCAGGTACCCAGTCCTATCACATACTCTAGCTCCTAGGTGAATACCTCATTCTGAGCTGGATTTGGCTCCCAGACACTTTGACGACCTAGCATGTCATTAATTATTCATTCACAGCATATACCTGAGCAAGACTAAAGCTGGTTCCACACACTGGAAAAGCTCAGCTGTACAAGCAGTGCTACTGCAAAAGGCAGGAGCATGCAGTGCTGTAACATGCCTCACATCAGTGGGGTACAATGCTCCAATACCTGACACTAGAAGCCTCCTCTGAGATTACTGAAGGTGGTACCTGAGCCTCCTCAGAGCTGAGTGGTTTGGGATACCCGTGCTTGAAGCTAAAGAGCAGTAGGATGTAAAGAATTTGAGAACCACTAAAATACAGCATCCTTCCTAAGCTAAGCTCAAGCAGAAACACATTTTCTTTGCTTGCCTGAGTATTTTGTAATGCTTCGACTCATGTGCCCTCACCCACACTCTCTAACACTGAAAGGCACTGCCTTAGAAGAGGCTGTGCTACCACAGGAGTTAGAACTGACCAATTTCCCACAGAAATTGGGAGAAATCAGTGTTAAGGCCAAGCAGGGTAGATGACTCCCCTCCCAAAAAAAAAAAACAAACAACCCACACCCTACAAGCAGTCAGTGACCAGAGGTCTTTGCCCTGACTCCAAGTGAGGCATTGTACTGGTCACCATGGTAAAATGAAGCTCCTGTAAGCTCAGATTCAGGCATAGTCAAAGAACACTATCTCGACACTGAGAAGACTAAACACTTCCCCTTGGCAACTTCAGAGAGCAAGGTGTTTAGTGACAGTAATCATAACACATGGAGCTGGGAAGCCCTACAAGAGATCCCCTGCAACATGCAGAACCAGCTTCACCTACAGTTTTCATTTGCAATCTAACAGGAGTGCAGTTATGCCCCCCCAGGGCTGCCTGGCTTTGTTTCTGTTGCAATACCAAGCATGAGATCACCAATCTTTAATCATCAACCAACAGAGAAGACATTACAATGAGGATATTTAGAGATCTGAGCTCACCATAACAGTGAAAGCCAGTCAACATACCCAACTCAGCAGGGGTTCACCCAGCACAGAGTGTTAGCTAAGGGCAAACCATAAGGGCTAGGGCATAGCAACGCCTCTGCACAGTTTAAGCAGCCAAGTGAGGAAGCCTACAAAAACCACAGCAAGCCATAACAGCAGCCTGCTAGGCTTGCGTGCTACAGCTCAGCAGATAGGCACTCCTCTAACACAAGCACTTGGTGATTCTGAAGTCCCCCACTACTGGACAAACCTACAGAGGGGTCAGCTAGCACCAGAACACTCCTGGGCACGCTGTGGCAATACACAACATGTTCCCACATGCAGAGCTGGGGAAGCTGTCACATACAGCTGATTGATAACAAGAGGGAACATAAATAAGGCACTTTGTGGAGGTGGAATTTAACGGGTAGCAACTTGCACTGACTGGAAGCTGGAACAAGTATTATTGAAGATATACATGAGCCCACCCCAGTAGATGCTCATCTGGCAGTACCGATGCTTTGGGAGCAGAGTTTCTTTTGAGAAGAAGTTAAGAGGTGCTTATGATAAAGCACCAGTTTAACACTGGGCTTCAAAGCAATTCATCTTGGCAACCTGTCTCACCTGTCTGTATGTTACACATGAAAGCATCACCAAGGATCAGACTCAAAATGCCCTTGTGTACCTCAAAGCAAGCTTAACTTTTCTAGACTCCGCTAGAGGAAAAATAATAGATAGACCAAGAGCAGATGGAGGATAATCCTTCTGCTCATCTGACCTCTTCAAAGAGGACTTGGTCTTGAAAGCAAGAGTTGCTTTAGGAGGCTGCTCTACAATTTGGTTTCAGAGAAGTTCAACAGCAGACCAAGCTTCTGACTAGACTTGCGCCCATTCCTCTCAGGACTGCCCTAGCCAAACAGGGCCATTTGACACATTTTTAAGCTAAGCTCAGATATTCCTATGGGAATCTAGTCCTTCATTCACATCTAGGGGAAACACATGTTGCTCCACAACACAAACAGCTACCTCCTACCATGCAGAGTAAATGGCCAATTATGCTACTTCAGTCTCTGTAAGACTCAGCAGTTTTTCCAAGAAAGGAAACTTTTGCTACAATTGTGAAGCTTGTTCACCCAGTGCACAGCAAATGAAGAAGTCAGAGCAAGCTAATTTTTCACCCCAAACTCCATGGGCATCCGGCTATCCAATTAATGCTATTTTAATGATTTAGGCCAAATGAATCTGCTTGTAAAACTCACGCCAACTCCCATACAGCCTGACAGGCCATCAACATGAATCACACTCCATGCTGCCTTCGAAGCCAGCACAGACTCAGCATTAATGCCAGATAGTGTTGAGTTTGCATGTTCTAGATTGATGTATAGGAGAGCTGTTTTGTTCTGTGTTCCTTCCAAAGGAAGAGTTCAAGTTTTGTTAACCTGCCATTTCCTCTTTCCCTAAAAGAAATCCTTCAGCAACTGAATTAAAGAAAATACTCCTCACACCTTACAGAAGAATGATTTACGGTCACAAGCAGACTGAAGGACCACATAGCACATGCAGGAGCTGTTTGATCCATTTGAAATAGAGATCTTTGCAACAGCTAAGGGAAAAGTCAGAATAGATTTTTCTATCAGCTAAAGCAAATCCCATAACTGCTATGTTTATCCATGTAGTCAAAATACTCCCTGTTCCACTTAGCACAGAGCAAACACGCATTACAATAAAATGTAAAGCTTACTGAGCTGATAAACTTCATAAATGTATTTTATGACAATATCTCAAGAGATAAGACTCATTAGCACTTACAACCACAATCTGAGGGAACCTGAAAAAGCACAGTTAAAAACAGAAGAAAAATTGCTACTAGATGTCGAAAAAAAGCTTCAGAAAGGTTAACTCTTTCCACTGAGCATCATAATAATTTCTAGCTCCTATTTAACTTGACCAGAGCTGACTCTTCAGCTCTGGGTCCAGTAAGTCAAGAAAATACATCCTACCTGTTCAGCCTGCAGCCAGATCACATGCTGGTCCAGGACCTGCAGCACCAGTCTCCCTGCAAGCAAAAGGCCCTCTGCTTGAGGACTGCTTAGATCAAGAAACCAATTACATTAACATGCTACAAGCCACTAGAGAGCTATTCTGGCTGCAGAGAAAAAGGCTTCTTCATTATAAAGGGAAGCCAAAGGTTCAGCTTGTTTGCAAGTCTGGAAAGCTAGGTAAATGGGGCTTCTTGGATTGCTTCAACACACACCCTCGGGAAAGGTGACATGTTGCTACCTGGCCAGTCACAAAACTGGGGGTAAAGTTCATGTTCAACATAGGCTTTCAGTATGAACTAAGCAAGTGCCATCCCAACCAAGAGCGCTCCTCTTTAGGAGGCAGCTGTAGACAAATGACTGGGCACAGAGAGAATGCCTTCACATGCAGCACATTAGAACAGTTTTAGTGCATTGAGCCCTCTCTTCAAATGCCTCAGACACACATTAGGATAATAGTTGACCCATTGTATTCTACACAACCCAAGTGACCAGAGAATCCAAGACCTAAAGGTGTCAAATTGCTCCAGGTAACTGGAATGAGTCATGAGGCGCTGGCACAGGCTGCCCAGAAAAGCTATGGCTTCCCCATCACTGGCAGTGTTCAAGGCCAGGTTGGACAGGGCTTGGAGCAACCTGGTCTGGTGGAAGGTGTCCCTGCCTGTGGCAGGTGGCTGGAACTGGATGAGTTCCAAGGTCCCTTCCAACCCAAACCATTGCATGATATGAAGCTTCTGGCAGCAGAAGTCACCACACCTCTGGTGACCTGAGACCATATTCAAGACTGTCTCCCCAGTGGAAATATTCCAATGTAGCATCTCAAAAGAACCTTCACGATCCCCTTCCAACAGGAAAACCATGCACAGGCATGTAACAGTGAGCCAGAGCAGGTAACTCTGGCCTTCAGCTCCCCAAACCACCCCTTTACAGCTCTGATCAGCTCTGCACCAGGATCTGCCACATATAGTGGATACCCTAGTGATGCTCGATAGTTCAGCACCTCCCCTGGCTACTCAAACACTTCCATGATAGCTTAGTTCAGCAGTGTATTCTGGCTTGGCTTTTCCACCAGAAGGTCTCAAGGAACCTTTAAATATCAACCTAATACTAAGGAGAACATTAGGAATAAAAAACCACTGTCAGCATCTCCCTCGGTGGAGGGAATGGAGCATCCCTAGGGCAAGAACATCTTCAGGAGGCAATCACACCAAGTCTGCCACCACAGTGGATTAAGCAAGCAGAAAAAAAAAGAAGAAAGCAGTGAGAGCCTGACAAAATCCAGTACAAACAGAAAGATTCAAACTAAGAAGCATTGCATTGGCTTATCTATGAAGTCTTCCAGTCCTTCCACAAAACTCTCACCCTGCTCAATCCCACAATCTAATTCAATTACCCACCACTGAATATGCATTAAAGTGATTCTCATTAGTCCACAATAAAGCACAAGACCTTTAATTATTAAACACTCCTGGGCTTCTTGTGTTGGGGTTATGGGGCTGGACTCCCTCTTGTTAGCAGCTTCTAGAAAGCAAGTTAATCATTGACCAAGCCTTTCACCAAGAGACCAGAGTCCTATAGATTCCTGCTCTCTAGTTCTGCATCACCAACCACACTAAAGCCAGCCACTAGCCTCCTGCTCCGACAAGTATACACCCAGCATTCTCCTAACAAGCCATCTCCCCCCCCAGGAAGTTATCTGTAGCACTCATAACCCCTGCAATAAAAGAAAACAAAAGAAACCATGCAATATTTGGATACAGTGGATACATACGATGCTCACCATTAAGCTGGGTTCATAAAGAAGTCCCAGCATCATTGCAAATAAGGGAAACAGAGGCAGGAGGTAGTTGTTCCCTGGTCTCAAGCAATATGATCAATAGACATAAGTCTAAAACATCCTAACCCCTATCTGGATAAAGTTTTGCTCCATCTTCTAAGTACACTGCAGGTAGAAGGGACTTTTGGGTGCTTTCTGCCTGATTTTGGACAGATACTGGTCCCCAGGGCTGAAGATTCAGGTCTAGAAGATCTCAGTTGCATGTAC
This sequence comes from Forpus xanthops, assembly GCA_032466535.1. NCBI lineage: Eukaryota > Metazoa > Chordata > Aves > Psittaciformes > Psittacidae > Forpus > Forpus xanthops. Next base: position 94,299 of record JASSUY010029768.1, read on the forward strand.
AGCTATTTTCACATGCTCCTGGGTTTGTTACCACCCTTAGGCACTTCAGTGCCATCTTCAAGCATCTACAGAGGAAATGCTTCTTCTGGGCATGGGGGTCTCCTTCACAAATGAACAGAGGTCAAGCATTGCTTTGACCTGACCCAGAGAGGCCAACTCCGCAAGAAGCACCAGTTAGGACACAGACAGATCAGTCTCTACGTGACAATTCACGCAGCTCAAAAGTACCATGGCAGGAAAAAAATTCCACACCAGGCACACCCTTCCTATTCCAAAGGACAGCAGAAATTCAGCATCGCTGCCTAGAGAAGGCAGAACGCCACCAAGTGGGATGGCAAAGCCACCCTCCCAGCCCTAGGAGCTGCCTTCTCACGCTCCAGCTGTGTTTGCCTGTGCGCCGCATTCCTCCCTCACCACCAGAGCCCAGGTTTTGTTCTTTTGGGTTGCGTCGAGAACCAGCTGCTTCATCTCACACACGCCAGGGACGACCGGCACGTCTGGAAAGCCAGCACACTGCGGCCTGGCTACGCAACAGCTTCCTGGGAAGTTCACACGGCTTTGGTTAGAGCCACAGGCGCGAGCACATGGCCCCACACTACCATCAAGTGACAGGTACAGAAATGCATGATATGCAACAGCCATGTTAGCACCTAGCATTGCCCGCAGGCTGAAGAAAACAGGCAGCACAGCCTGCCAGTAGGCTTGCTTTTATTGGAGATGACATTCAAGCTGATGCCACACACTCACAGAAACAGAGTTCAGAAGCTCATGTTAACTGACCCCCCCAAGAGCCTTTAACCCCTGAATACCCCTTCAAGTCCAGGATTCAGATGTTTTGTTAAGTAGTTTTAGCAATAAATCACACCCTGAATTGCAGGACTTCTACCCCAACAGCACCTAAAGCATAGCAGGGTACCTATTCTGCACCTGCCAGTGTGAACAAAAATACACTGCACTTCAAACATCAAAAAAAAAAACATACCACTGTGCAGCAATCAACCTGCTCTCAATAGTGATGTGTTGGTAAATTCGGGCAAACTATGCTTCCCCTCCCTCCCTCTCCCCCACGCGAGCATTTAAGGGTTCCTGCTGCCTGCGTGCAGTGTACAGATCAGTTACATTTATGAAGAACATTGCAATCTGTCAATATAAACACTATGTAAGCATGAGCCACTTGTAACCTTACTACTGTCTTGACAAGTGTTTGCAGAAGGGGCTTCTACTGCTGGAGGGAAGCAGAGCAAATCCCAATCTGCAGAGAGCAACATTTCTTCCAGCAAGGAAAAATAGGGGCACATTAAAACTAAATCAGGCTATAAACCAGAAAACGTAGAAAGATAAAGAGTGGGTTTGATTTATGGCCTGGACAGGTTGCAAGCTCAGATCCACAGACCAGGAAGCTCAGAAAAGCAGCAAGCTGCTCCAAGCCAGTTTGCCTTACCACTAGCACCAGAGCACAGCACAACTGAAGTGCCTGTCACCCTAGCACAGCTAATCCTGTCATCTGCCACTTCTAAAGACCAGCAGTGCAAGACCCAACATGGTCCCAAGATGCTGCTACAGTATTTCCACCACCCATTTTCCTACCCACATTTGCGAGAGGAAAGGGAGGGAGGGGAGGTACCCAAACCAAAAACTTAAGGCACAAGAAAAGCAGAGCAGGGAGGAGAAGTGAAATGCAATGCTTTCTCAGGGATCCCGTCAGTCTGGGGCTGCTCCAAGCTACCCCATCAGCCAGTTGTAATATGGTGTAAATTAATTCTCAGACAGCCCAGCTGCAGAGGAGATGGCTGAACATGAAAGCAGGCTTGCTTTCGGAACAGCCAGTGCATCTCCTACAAGCCAGGCTCAGCTAACACTTATATTAAGGCAATGCTTCCCCCTCTGGTATAGACTGAAGCTGTAACAGACTCCCTTACATACTCCTACCTTAAAAAAGGTCATCACTAGGCATCTTAATGGGTAACTCCAAGCCTACCACAAACCATTTGGTCCTGCTCAGATTTGCAAGCATGCTTTCTCCCCTTCAGCATCAAAAAGCCCCATATCAGACAAGGCTTAGGAGCTGTAGTGTCAGCACATCCCTGAAACCAGGCTCTTTCAGCTGCCTTCCCACTTACTAGGGGTAGCAAAACCCCAGGCAGCTGCCTACAGGGACTCAGCTCTGCTCACTGCTAATCAGCAGCATCACTTCAGGTCCTTCATTGTGTACCAGCTTCATGTCAAGTTGGAACCTGCCTCCCTCCTGCACCGGACAGGAAGAAAGCAACATACAGGGAGTAGCACAGAGGCTTCCAGCATAACCCCCAGCAAGGGACAAGCCCATCCCTCCCTTTACCTCAGACAGCGAACTGTTACCCTCACCATACATCCTAATCGAAGGACTGATCAATAAAGCAGCAAGGGCCCTATCTGCATCAACACTTTCCCTCACATGTGCCAAGCTCTACTTCCAGAGGGCATTTTTCATTTTTGGTTACTTGTGCATCCCATCTCCACCTCCCATCCCCACCCCACCCCACCCCCCCAAGAACCCCAAATCCAGACATATAGAGAAGCAGCAGTCTCTAGCCATGGTCTTCCTACCCGAGCATCCCTCCTATTCACTAGCTGCCCCAGTGGGACAGACACAGACATAACTACATGCTGACACAATCTTGTTATCATGTAACCATGCCCGACTCCTGTCCCCATGTATTAATTCCCCGCCAGGCCACACATTATAGACACCAAATTCTTTCCCTGAAATAAGACATTAGGGATGAAGGGAGAAGGGATCATCCACAGCTGTCCCTATCCCCCACCAGACTGCGCAACCAAGCAGATAAGCTACAGTATGACATCTGCTTAACACAGCCACCCAACACACTCTGTACCCCATCACCTCCTGCAACAGGGTTATCAACACCCAGAGTGGAGGGTCTAGCAGGCCATGAAAAGGCATCAGGATGGCTTTGATTATGACTTGGATCAGGAAGGAGCATCCCTTCCCCTGCCTAAAGAGTGCGCCACATTAACTGAGCCCACTTCAGTGTTTCAGCTCAGCACCTGAACAAAGGGTGGCACCTCCAGTTTTTTAGGAAAGGCTTGTATCAGAATGAACAGATATGATTCCTCACATGGAGTAGTTTTTCCCTTTCCAAGCATAGCAAGAAGGGCTAAAACTCACCTTCAAAGGGCACTTGCAGGAACATACAGCTTTATCAGGTAAATCTTCTTTCTTTATATGCAGAAACCCACAGTAAGAAGGGCTCTGCTCTTCCACACACACAATCATGTATCACCAGGGACTAGCAGGGACCCTGGACCTCAGCACTGCCCACTCCCCCTGGACTTCAGCAACTGCAGTCTCTGCTTTAGGTCTCTTGGAAGAAGAGAGGAGATAAGCAGCAGATGCCGTTCCTTCACTGTGGCTCTTACCAGACAAGAGGCTGCTTTGAATAAGCAAACTTCACTGTGCACCGCAGAAGCCCTGGAGCAGTTGGACTGCACATCTGGCTGGGTGCACTTCTGGCAGCATCTCTTCTCCCCTCCTTATTGCCAGAGAGGGAGTCTCAAATCAGAAACAGCAGTTGTACTAAGACCAAAAGAATAACCCAAAGCAGTCAGAACAGACTTAGTAGTACCATTCCCTTGGCTCAACCTGTTTGCTCTTGAGTTGATACCTACACCAGCCACACAAGGCCAGAAGAGAAATCCCAAGAGCAACTGGAATGAGTTACCTGCTGCCCTACAGCAGATACAAGCACTGCATGGATTAACAGGAAAGCTACAGCCAAGCTCCTTACAAGCCCTGTCAGTCCCTGAGGCACAGTACAACTGCAGTGCTGGTGGTCTGAGCAGACACACGAGCTAACGGGTTCAGCTCAGCTTTGTGTGCTGCTGGGGGAAAAGAGGGCTTTTCCTAAAAACATACACATAGGAGAGGCTGTTGCCTCAGAAAACCAGCCCCAGCAGCAGGAAGTTAAATGGCTCTTGAGTTGGAAACAGAAGATGTAAGTAGCACTGTTTGGAAAACTTTGCCAGACCACAAGCAATGGACAAGCCTCAACACCAGGATTTGTTTTACTGGAAAGGGGGAGGGGGGGGAAACCTCAGCTCTGGTAAAGTGTTCCCCAGGGCCTATCCAGTGGCTCCTTCCAGCGGTCACAACACAGCATCCCCAAAAGCAGCGAGAAACATCACTCTTGAGTGAACTTACACTGGAAGTTCTTCTTCAGGTGCTCACATCCCACTCCCCAGGCAAATCGACCCTAATTTGAACAAGCCTTTTTTTTCCCCCTTTTTTTTTAAAAAAAAAAGGGGGATGAGGGAAGATGCAGCTGCATTGACCCCCAAACATCAAGGGGCTGCACAGGAGGAAGCCAGCAGACCCTTCACAAGGCTGCGGCTTCACAATAAGGCTGTGGTTGCAAGGAGCTTAAAAGAGGGGGGGTGAAGGCTCTTATTTGGCTTCCTACAGCTCCAGGAAGGGTGATAAGGGGGACCCGGCAGGGGTGATGGGGAGGGAGCGGCATCCACCTGCGCGATGCGGGCCGTGCTGGTAGCGCCCCCTGCCGGCTGCGCCCCTGTCTTGCGCACAGGTGAGCGCGGCGGGATGCAGCGGCTCCGCTCCAAACCCTGACGGGACCCTCATCTCCTTTGGGAATAAGTTTTGTCCCATCCAGGGCTGGTGACGACACTATGCACACCCCTCAAAAAAAAAAAAAAAACACCTAAAACAACTAATAAAGCCGCCGGGATTTGCCTCCTAACACCTGATGCTGAAGTATGCTTTTATATTTGAGGGAAAAAGTTTTATCGGGTCTGTCCCATTACGGTGGAGGCCGGAGCTTCCCAGCCACCTCACCACGGGTCTCCTCCTGCGAGCTGCCGCTGCTGCCGGGAAAGGACAGAACAAGACAGCCCATTCCCTGTCCCTAGCTGCTTGTACCCGCAGACCCGGGGAAGAGCTCGGCAGCCGCAGGCAGCCTGCAACCCTGGAGACCGTCCCCGGCAGGACAACCCGGGGCGGCGGGGGGACGAAGGGACGGAACTACCCGGTGCCTCACCCGGAGCGGTTGTCAGCGCCGGCGGGATGGGATGCCCGCACCCACCGAGGGAGGGAGGCTGTCAGAAGGCGCTGAGCAGCATCCTCACCTCGGGCGGGACGGGCAAGGTGCAAAGAAACAGACAAAACCCACTAAACGTAAAGTTGCGAAGCAAGAGCAGGGTTGCGGGCGTGGAACACCTACCCGAAGTAAGCGGCGGAGGGCCGCGGGGCGCAGGCGAGCAGCCCTAGGAGCGCGCAGGAGGAGAGCCATCCCAGCAGGACGTGTCCATCCAGCATCTTGCAGCGGCGCCGGCGCTGCTCATCTCGTTCCCCCGCCGCGCCCGCTACGGTCCCGCCGCCCGCGCCGCTTCTTATAGCGCGGCCGGCAGCGAGCGCCCGGCCGGCGGCGGGCGGGGCGGGGCGGAGCCACGGAGGGGAGGCGGGGAGGGAGGC
>JASSUY010029769.1:0-13992 GCA_032466535.1 Forpus xanthops
GGCACCGCAGGCGGGCGCGGCAGAGACCCGGATGCGGCAGAGGGAGCGGATGCGGCCCCGGGGCAGCGAGGGGCGCCCCGTCCGCTTCCGAAGCGGAGCCTTGCAGCGCGGGTCAACCGCTGCGCGCTGGGAGCTCTGCCCTGGAACAGGCTTCGTGCCAGGCTGTTGTGTTTGACCCGGGTTTCGGAGAACGCACGGGTAAACCAGGAGTCATAGAGGAAAACGGTAATGACAGCCGGTGACGCTGCGGAGCATCCTACTGCCTGCATCAAACCGTGGAGAGGGAAAGGTCCGAGTACTAACGCAGCTATCTCAGGTTGGACAGGGCTTGGAGCAACCTGCTCTAGTGGAAGGTGTGCCTGCCCATGGCAGGGGGCTGGAACTGGATGAGCTTTAAGGTCCTTTCCAACTCAAACCACACTATGAAAGTCTATACTTGTCCTTCCCAATACCATTTTGGGATGGAAAGTCTGCACCTTGGAAGAGTGAATAAGTTACAAAGGGATAACAGTGGAAAAAGCCAAATTCCTTGTTTTTCCTCTCATGAAGTTAATAGCAGATGAAACATACACCAAAATAAAGAATTACAGAAACAGAGGAGAAATTCTGCTCAAGCCAACAGCTTTATAGGTTATTCCCACCAAGTGAGGAGCCACTGATTCTTGGCAGATGCTCTACCATTGCTGTTCTGTTCCTTTGTAAGGAATTGGAGGTTAAATACAACCCCAGAAGAATCCGGTAACCATGAAGAGGCCACAATCTGCAGAAGAGTGCACCAGCTTTCCCTGCAGCAAGCGCATGGAGATGGTTCTGAGGTGGACAGCAGAGCAGACAGTAGGTTCAGGTGACTTCAGTGACACCTGAGTAGTTAGCAGTCACTAGTAAAGCAAAACTGTTCCTCACTTGCAGCAGGTTTCATGGCCCAGTGGCAGACAGTACCCCTGCTGCAGCACACCATGTGGAGATACTCTTACAAAGCACAGTGTTAAGGGTTTGATTGAGCTGGTGACAGTTACTCAGACTGACTCACAAGAGAGACACCTGCAATGATTTAGAAGCCTGATGCAGTTTGACTTTTTTCCTCAAAATAATCAGCTTCAGTAGATCCCAGCTCAGGTTACACAGGACATTTACCACTGAGTTTAACCTCATCTGATGCGTATCAAAAATGCATTTGTTTTTACAGGATTTGGATAGAAAATATGTAGCCAGTTACTTCAGTGATGCTACGATACCATGGGCATAAATCATGCATCTTTAACAATGCAAGTTACATCATGCTATAGAAAGTGACCATTTTTTTCTGCAGACATTCTATATTACTGCCACTTTCATTTAGTTACAAAGAACTAAATGGAAGCATTAACATCACACAAGTATGTTTCAGTCTATACCTTTTAAATAAAGGAGTAACTGCTCAATTAGGCTGGAAGTGTTTTATTACTTCTTTGTATTCATTAGCCATGATAAAATGTCAAAAGCACCAGTCAAGACAGAAATAAATAACACGATCTCATGTTAGGGAGAAAGTTGCAAATACAGTATATTAAATTATAGCAATATGCTGCTTTACACCAACCGATGTATACAGCACACAAGGGAAACAGTAGTTTTACTCATGATCCTTGAAAAGATCTATTACCAGAAGAGGGGAGCTGCACACCCAACTACAAGCATTGCTCTTTCTTTCACCAACTTATGAATTTAATCAAGGGTTTGAACTGGCAGTTTATCCTAAACAAGTCCAACATCCCCTTTGTCTAGAGGTAACAAGTGGTACAAAGCTTTTCATGAGAAGCCAAGGCTTTCACATATTTGTAGTCTTCATTTTCAGGTTCATTCCTACACCATCAGTTTAAAGCCTCATCTTAAGTACTCCTTAATAAAAATAAACTCAGGGCAAGCAACATATACATTTATATTATAGTATTATAAATCTGCATTTCAGGGGCTTTGAGCAGAGCATCTCTGCAAGTTTATGGGGAACACTCTATCAATCAGAAATTGAAGGAAGCTACAGCCCCTTTGGGGAACAAAAAAATCCCTACAGAAAAGCCATATTAAAAATATTAAGACAAAGCCTCTACAATTGCACACCACTTCAGGCCTGAATTAAATCAGGAGTGTTCTATCACTTTGATGTGGCCCTTGTTTCTCTTTTATGGCCTACAGTAAAGTTTTCCACTGAAAAAAAAATAGTGAACCCCCCCTAAATTCTCTGCTGAAGGCCTAGTAACATGTCACTTGCATGACATCTCTCGTAGTCAGTAAAAGAACATAAACATGCCCTCTTTCGAGCAGACATGTGAAAGAAAATCTTCTGTCAGGAAAAATGGATGCAATATAATACACAGCCAAGTCAGTTCTTATATAAAACCCGTAACACATAGGACAGATGCACTGTAAAACAAATAGCTTATACAACAACTAAAATCTGATACCCACTAGAGCAGGTCAGGTTGGGATTCTCTTTTCAGCTTTCTACTCCATTTTTTAGGTTTAATTTAACTTCACCACTGCTTTAATGTAATGTCTGTACTTTAAAGTCAAAAAAAGGTACATGAAAAAAAAATATATCTGATCATTCTGGTGAGGAAAAACCTTCCCATGATTACTCAAGCTCAGAAAATTTTTTAATTAACTAAATGTGTTAAATTATGCCAGTGATTAGATCTTGTTATTTACAAGATCAAGTACTACTCTGATTCTTAGTAATGGCGCAGTATCTAAATTAAGATCACAGGGGCTGGATTACACTCTGGTAGCTAAAAGCTTTCTTTTTTAGCTGTCTATGCAGTTCTCTGGAGTTTTTGAGTCTGGAAGAAAGGAGATTAAAGTCAAACATTTTTGTGCCTTATCATATTTTTCATCTGGATCAATTGTTACCTAGTCCCCTGGCTCAGTAACATGGTTTAAATTTGAAGCCTGTAACACAATTGTGACATAAGAATACATCAAACAACACATTCTTGTTCACAGTAACACACTAATTACTGTACTCACTGGTAAGCTTCAATGTGGTAATTATTTTTAAGTACTGGATTTCCAAGTAGCTCTGCATAAAGCACCAAATTATTTGTGTGGGAGCACCAAATTTCCTGACGTTTTCCATATAATCCTTACAAACACCTCACAGACCACCAAACTTGTACTTTAAAGAATGCTACAGAAACATTGCACAGACTTTGCACCACAAGGGCTTATACATTCAAAGGCAGCTTTCTGGAGTGCAGGTCCATCCATTCACATTGGGGAAGAAAGTTCACAGAAACTCCAAAAATGAGAAAATGAAATGACACCTAGTGTGACTTGACACCAATAAGAACAACAATAAGGACAATTACTAGAACAAACAAAATTAAAATAACAAGCATCTTCCGATTCTTCTTTTGATATTGCTCTGCCTATAGAAACAGAAAAGAAAGAGTTAATACCTAGATTCTGAAAAGCTACCAAGTACACTAAACAAGAGCCTTGCAAGGGAAGTGCATGCGTCTCAGAATTGTTCTTTGGTAACCTGACATTTCTTACAATGTCTATTGCAAGCAACTCTCACAAAGTAACTTTGGTCTGCACTGCAGGCTCCAGCAAAGGTAAGCGTACACTGAACTCACATTTATCTGTATCAAAGAGCAGACTCTAAAGAAGATGCATCCTCATGTTGGTTAAGCAACCGTACTGTGATTTCTTCTCAGCAGTACTAGAGAGGGCGCTGCGCCTCCACAGGACACATGAGCTACACAGAAAGATGATACTTCACTTGGAAGATCACTTGGTATGTGCAAGTCTGAACAGTAAAACTGGAAAGGTGTTTTAACTGATTTTTCTGATATAGATTCCTGTATATTTGAAGGATATGAAAATTCACAACAAAACCTCATTTTTTAATAGGCATTTTAGCTGTTCCTGATTCAGCTGTGCATTTTCATTTAATTTCAATTAGAACTGAAAGCTTTCTTTTTGATTTGGTTGTCATTTTCTGCTTCATTCTTTTCTTCTAACTACATTTTCTCATCCCTTTCTTCTTTTTCTCAGGGGAATTAAAAGGAGGCAATGTGGAGAAAACTCTCCAAAAGCCCAATAAAAATCTGTTAACTGAAGCTAAACAAAACTTGTATTCAATTCCTTTTTAAATTAACAAACCTTGAAAATTTAAAGGGAAAAAATATTAATTCTTCTCTTTTACAGTCCCTAAAAAGTAATTATTTATTATCAGATCTGCTAAAGAGGTTTTGACCTGACATTATGTAATATTCAACCTCTGTGATTATTTACTTAATTAGCCTGTAAGCATCAAAGCCTGACAAAGTATCACAACTGAGTCCAATTTTCCTGTGAAGCAGGAATTGTTAACTAGTGAATTGTTATCACCAGCCTTCTGCAGTGACTTAATACTGTTTCTGTGAAAGCGCCGTCTCAGTATTTCGTACTAATTATGCCAATTAAATCAGAAAAGAGAAATGACATTAGAGATATGTCCTGGGTTCAGCAGTAGCAGCAGTTTTCTCCTGGTCAGTAGCTGGTGTTTTTGACTTTACTGTGGGAACAGAGCTAAAGTAAGCATTGCTTTTTGCTTCTTCTTCAGTATATCTGAGATACCAAATCAGAATAAAGCTTCCTACAGTATTAGAAACAGCAAGCTATCTATGTTTGATATTATAATTCAGACCTATGTCTGTGTCTTTCATGATAGGTGAAGAAATTGCTATGCTGTACTGGAAACAGGTATGCATTGCATCAGAATCTCTAGTCAGCCAACAGTGCACTCAGGGGCTTGCTGATGATTCATCAACTACCACTAACTAGAAATAGAATTAATTCCAACTAATTCGTTTATTTTCAGTTCAGTTTGTGCAAATTGCTTGCAATTACTTTAAGGTTTGTTCAGAATTGGCCAATGCTTCATTTTAGTGATTTACAATTTACTTTTATTTATAATAAGAATAAACCTTTAACCAATTTATTCCACTTTTCCTCAAATGGTAATTTTTGGCTTTCTATATATTAAGTCTATGATAATATGAAGAAGTTGAGTGTGTAGTAATAGGATGTCCATGTTTCTAAACCAGAATGTTTTACTTAAGAGGCTTTTGCATAAGTCTCTCTCAATGTCCAGCAAAGGAAGGACTGAACTGAGCTGACAAGTGAGAACTTAACTCAAAATCAAAACAAAAAAGCCAACAAACTAAAACAACCACAAAACTCTCTGTTCTGCTGCCAATTCAAACTTTTCAGATGTTCATAGTAAAAACTTCACATTAAAAGCATAAGGCCAGACGTAATTTCTAACATGTGACAGATGGTAAAACACTAAAAAGCATTCTTGCTGCTCACATTATTGAGCTAATGTTTTCAAAGGAGGATATATCAACTCAATGAAATCTAAAATGAGATACCCAATAACCAGTCTTATTTCACAAGAGCTGGGCTCTCCAAATGGAGAAGGAATTTCAGATACAACCATCCAGGTCAGCAATACAAACATCAAAGCACATTGCTTGGATGCCCAGAAAGTTATTTCAGAAATTAACACTTAGATCAAGCACAACATTACAGAAGTTATTCAGAAAGCTCCTACTACAGTACAGCTGGACATTTTATACAGCACAGCAACCATTTCTGAAAGGGACGATGTCCAGTTGAAAAATAACTGAAGAACTTCATGGCTATCAAATTACAAAATACTATTAGATATGCAATGCAGCCTAAGCAGTCTGTCAGCTTACCTTATGTAGTTGTTTTAGACCCTCTTCAGTTTTCATACATGACTGTTCAACATTGTAGTCAATTCTATCTAGAACTGTTCCCTGAATAAAATGGAGAGAATGAGCACCAAACTGAACCTAAATGAACTGCATAAAGCAATTTTTATTATGAGCAGCAGAGTCATTAACAACGCTCACAGAAAACAGCTAATGAACTATGTAAACTATGAACTTTTATGGAAGAACTAGCTGGGACTTCATTAAACAAACTCTTTGCTCAGTGCCTAGCTGGCAGCTCTGTCACCATCTCACATCTCTTCCCTTAATAATCACTTCAAGTTCAGGTGCGAGAAACACGCAACAGAACTTTTGCATTCTACTTTTTTAAGCTTACCAACTATAACCAGTTGAATTTTTATGTATGTCTTTATTTTCATTAACTCTTCTTCTGGCAGATTTCAAGCAGAGGAAATCTTAGCCTGAAGAGGTAAATTAAGAAAAGCGAGAAGCACATGAAAACAGGATGTTTACAACAGGAAGAGTCTGAAAGCCGTAACACTATGAGAAAGCTCTTGTTTCTTATTAACACTGTGATGCCAATGTACCTGTTCTACTATCATTGCTCCCAAGTCCCTAAATATTTCATTGAGATCGGAGATTGACTGTACAATCTGACGGATTTCTCGTTCCCGCTCTTCCACCATTAATGTGTTTTGCTCCACCAGTGCTAGCTGGTCATCTGTAAAACCCTGTTGAAACAGAAGATTTGTATGTTGAACTAACACTAACAGCATGAAAACACTAGAAATCATTATAAGGACTGTAAGATTCTGTAACACAACCATCCTTTTGGAATACCTTTAGCAGATCCATATCTAAGAGAAAAAATTGTAGCACCTTGAACACAGAGTTTGGGGGTCACTAAGAGAACTCAGACAGCTATTTATAGCTTGAGTAGAGAAAATGCATATCTTGCATCCTGCCCAAACACATGAACAACTTTTTAAAATACACTCTGTCCTAAAGCAATGTTTTTATTTGAGTACAAACCCAATATGTGCAAGTGTCTAGTGGTTACAGAATATCTACTGATTGATCTGGGTTAGAGTCCCATTATGCCAATATGTAAAGACACAGCAGCAATTTTGATTATTTTTTAATAAACTATAGGGGCCCTTACTGGCTTTGTTTCCCAGTGCCATTCACAACTGACCATTATCCTTCCCCCATAACTCTTATTTAGAAATACATGAAAAATCTCTTAGACAAGATTAGATGGAAAACTCCCTTGACTCTTTCAGTAGTTTTCATGTAAACATTAAGCATTATAGTTAAGAGTATTTTGCAGCACTATTACATAGGAAACAGTAGAACAGATCCCACCATTGCTTAGAAATGCAATCCCCACACTCTTCAACAAAGTAAAACAAAGTGGGTCTGGTACAGCTCTACAACACAGCAACTGTGCAGAAACAAATCACTACACCATTGTTTGCAACAATTTCTAATACTGAAAATCTTTAGTTAGAGTTTAGAACTTTAAAGTTCACTTTAAAGAATGGCACCTTCCACTTTAAAGTTCACTTTAAAGAATGCCACCTTCTAGCCAAGCTCAGAAGCACACACTTTTCTAGCAATTACTCTTGCACCTGCCCAGAAAGATGGTATGATAAAGGACATCACTGTATTTACAGACCTTCTAGTGCCTGTTGGTCAGGTAAGGAGAATTCAATAGTCAAACTGAGTTCCCTCACATTGCAGCACTGAGGATGATAGCACAATCACAGCAGCAATACTAATTAGGAAAATGCATCACAGAAATCTGCAGAAACAGAATTTTCATGTAGCTTGCTGCTCATGGCATACCATTTTGATATTTTCATACCATGATTAAAGGTACATTAAAATTTTTTTTCGTACTGAACTTGTGTTGCAACACCTTAACTTACTCTGTCATAAAATGTATCATCTTCCCCATCATCCATCAGTGGGACTGAGGTGTCAAAGAAGTGTTTGGATCTTTCTTCTCTACTCTTCATGCCTGTAAAAGACAAACGATGTTTGTACATAATATTTATGCACACTAAAATCAAGAGTAAAGTCCGAAGCATCAGACAGAAAAGCACAAGAAAGAAAAATCTGGTTAATAAATGACAAATTTTAATGGTCACACAGGCTTACTATTCAACAAACCATAACAAATTCAACCCAACTCATAAGAGTATTAAATCAGTGATTTTCAGTCATTGCTTCTTATGAAGTTAAAAAAAATAAGTTAAAAGCCTACAAGTGTGACCACTCGAGGCTGTTATGTAACACAATGTCTTAGGAACATCCCTTGTCTGAATTGCAATCTTAAGTTCTACCTGTGCCATTTATACCACGGGAAAAAGAAATACTTTATCAGTATTAAATTTGAACATCAAATTTTTGTGTGTTTCTTCCAAGATTACTGTAATCTTACTTAGTTGAAAATAGAACTGTACACAATTTTAGAGTTTTTAACAGAGAATATTCCACTTCCCATCTGTTTATGGATACACTTTTTAATTTATCTTTAACTACCTTTTGAAGCTTTATCACAGACTACCAATCAAGAGCAGTAACAATGGCTGCTTCACCAGTGTCACAGAAGTAGCTTTGCAGACCACAGTTTGAGAAGCAGCCATGCATTAAAAATGTGGATGGATGAAACACACCGGATTTGATATATTTAACTGTGAAATTTCTCCTTTAGCAATATGAAAGAGAGGCAGAATAAAGCAGTTTGAACATGGGCTGAGAACCAGAAACCCCCAAATTCTAATCCCCACTGTAATAAACTTCTGGTAATCCTGTGTGCATCATTTAATCCTTCTGTCCTTCAGTTTTTCCAACCAAGAAAATCAGCACACCTTAGCTAGTGGTTTCCACAGAAGATGCCCATGTATTTTACTGTATCTCATGTATTAACTGTATCTCTTATGCTTACGTTTGAGATAGTCAGACTGTGCATGCCTGAAGTTGGTGGATAGGTCCTGAAGGGACTGTGCTAAGGAAGACACTACATTCCTGAGAACACGTGCTTCTTGTTCTGTACAACTACGTGACCTGCTCTGCAAGACCTGGACTGCTCTCTGACATCTGTGAAATAACTGAGAAAACAATTCCATTAGTAAAGCACACAGAGCAACACACACTTTTGAAACTTTTGCAATGTGATACCTAATCGAAGACTGATGCTCTGATTTCTAGATTTTAAAAATAGTTTTCTTACAGCTCAGTGCAATGTTTAAAAGGTATGGAAACACAGAACATAAATAAACAGGAATTCTGGTTCACTTTAATAGTGATTATAAAAGAAATGTTTTACTCAGAGGAAACCACTGCCTCACCAAGATGCACTGCAGATATGTCAGGCTGTAGGTTCAGAATTGAAAGCACTCTGTACCTGTGTGATCTCTTGGGTTGTTATTTCTATTGCTCGCTCTTCTTCACTGCTGTCATCCAGTGTTGGCCTGTTTAGATGTTTATCATGAAGACTGGCTAATTCTTTCATCTTCTGTTTAACCCTGGCAATATCATACTGAATCTAAACAGAAAAAACAACAATGAAATGACTTGCCTGATATTTCATAGGAAAAAGTTCTGACAAATGCTAGACAAAAATAATGGAAAGAAATCTGTATCACAAAAAAAGCAGACCAAAGATTGTTAAAAAGCCTGAACACATAAAAAGCGAAGTACTAACCAAATACACTGATATCCTGTGGGAATACGTGAATTTGCTACTTTTTAAACCTCCTCTTGTTAATCTTAAGGCAAGACTGCTGTTTTCAAATATGCTTAATTAAAGTGAAATAATATTTTTTATTATTATATAATGATAAAATTATAATGATCCCCTCAATGGGGTCAAACAAAAAGTCTACTGGAAGGGCTAATTTTTCTGTATCCTTCCTTCTAATTTCCAAACTGAGAACCACTTTGCTTTGCTAAGGTATTTAGAAACTTCCTGCAGTCTCAAGGCTAAATGCTCAGCATATTTATTCTAACAGCCCCAGTGTACTGTTAATACTGAGCTCCACTGATGATGCACACCCAATCTTCTGGAATTTCTGGCCCTAATCTCCCTTGATTCCATTTGCGTTCTATGGTTCAAGATAATCAGTCCCAGCTTGACTGATATTTTCCTCTAAACAAAGGTGTCAGTTTAGAAAACACACCGATTTCAATCTTGCTTCTAATCCTACTTTATCATAGAACTTACAGCATGAAGAACGTAACTGACAATGCTAATATAACCCTACATGAGAAATCAAACCCCGTTGGATTTGCCACACAACTTACTTCATCTGCTCCGTCAACCCATTTGGGAGGTAAACGTTTTGTTACTCCGATTGCTGCTTCGGGATCTAAACTTATTCCTGACACTAGTGCCATGCGATCATCAGCAAGCTGCAGAAGAAAAGACAGCCAATTAATTTTACTTAAATTAAATCCAAATCCTTGAGCACTAGGAAAAAATGCATGTTTGTCTTCCCATAAAAATTAATCTCAAAAATCTGTGCATGACGCAGGTATGATCAAGCTCCACATCTCTTGTTTTGTCCCTACATGCTAGTAATGCACATCCTCCCACTTCCTACAGGATCTGAAAGAGGAAAGTTTCTCTTAGACTAAGTTCTTAGTAAATTTTCAAGGAGAAAATATGGTACTCCAGTGAGGATTCAAGTAATTCTGATGTTGGTACATTAGATAATGATTAACAGCCAAGGGATCTCTAATCAGTGGTGTAATGTGGCTTATACTGGGCCAGGCAAGTTTGAAAATCTCATTTGGGAAAACCTCTGAATAAAAACATTTATTATATTTCCAAGAAAGAAAAACAGTATCCTGTGATTGTTCCAACCAGTGCTGTATTTAGACAGACACTCATCTACACGGCAGCTGAGTAACAAACACTCTTGCAAACTGACATGCAACTAAAATTGTTATTTACTGGAAATTAATAGCCAAGGCAGTGACCACACTTCCCTATGATACATGCCTGCTAATTCAGCTATATGGCCTGAGGCAAAGAAACCTGCAGGAAGACAGGTGGATAATTCTCCATGAAATTCCAGACATTGTCAGAGAGTAAATAAGACAATGCGCCATCCAGCTTATACACACTTTCCACAGAGCTACAGGAGAGCTGGAGATGGGGTAGGAGTAAAAGAAACCCTTTATCTCAAGTAATACTCCTAATTTGAATAACTCCGGTACAACAAATCAAGTGTTTGCACGATTGCAGACTGATGCACACTGATGTACACCAGTTACAGATGGGTGTTTTTTTGAATAATAAAAGGAATTCTTTCTTGAAAGCCCATTTTCATCCCTGACCTTTTTCCTGAGCAAAGTTTGTACAAGTTATGCATAGCATAAAAAATAGTTAATAGCTTCATTGTACAAAGTCACTATACTCCCTATGTAAACAGTAAGCCAGACTAGTTCATACGTGTATCTGTCAATGTAACATTATATCACAAACCTATTTTCTCTATGCAGCCTTGTTCTTCTACTGTACACAGAGACACTTCATCCTACATAATGAAATTTAATAAACTGGAAGAATAAAGAAAGGAACATTTTGGCTCAACGATGCACACTTGATGCACTACGGCAAAATACAACATGAAAATCAATACCTCATCCAGCTCCTGAAGTGATTTGTGGATCCCATCAGCCCCATCCAGTTAGAGACAGCAAAAGGTAAAAGGGAAAAAAAAGAGACATAGGGCAGATATAGGGTATGGTCAGTTGAGAAAATACTGATTTATTTAAGCATGATAGTTTACCAAGAACAAAACAAACTAGTTTTTAAAACATGACAATTCAATAAACACATTATGATACTGTACTTTTTAAGTCAGCACTTTGCTTGATGCACTAAGTTTTAAAGAAAGTACTTCAGTTACTTGGTAAACAGAAAGCAGAAGTTAAGAGCTTGGTTTGTATTCTAAACTGCACAGTGAAGTTCCTAGTTACTAAAATTTCAGGTAGAAAACTGCAATAGAACATCTTGAAGTGTGACAGCAAGGGCAATCTGACTGCAGTATTAAACATCCACTGGTGAGTTAAGAGGTTTGGTTATGATTGGAGGATACACATACAAGCTTTTGCAAGACATTTATTGACAAACACCCCAGTTATAACAGGATAAAACAGATAGCAAAAGACAAAAAGCGAAAGCGAATGTAGTGTATGCTCACTTATGGACATATTTCAATTATGCCCTAGTTTCAGGTAACATTAATCCAAATACACTTAAAAAAATAAGAAAGGCAACTTCTCCATTCATCAGTCTTTGTACTACAGAGGGCATCTGTGAGTAGAAGAGTATTCCACTAAAAGATTAACAAAGCAAGCATATCAGATGACATAACAAGGACAAAATTCTTGTGGTTAAACAAAGCAGCAGGCTTCAACTAATGATCTCTCTTATCCTATACCAAGCTTCTGAAATGGGACTGTACTGTTCAGAATGATTATCTGAGTTTAAGGAGTGGTTGACTGTCACACTAGAATGCATCTTCCAGGGCAGAATGCAGACAGCTCTCATAGTAAAGGATTTCTTCAGAAGCCTGGAGACCAAACTAAGACAAGCCAAAGCATATGAGCTAGAATTTGCAACACTGCCCTGCTGGCATGCAGCAGCTCTGCTCTGGGGATACCACCCAAGAGAAAAGAGTGGTGAGCATCACCAAAACCAGTGATAAGCACCTTAGAAACATGGAAAGTGAATAGCTCCCACTACCATTTTTACACTATTTGCTAAAACAGTATACTTGTAGTAAGTAACTACAGAACTCTCAACTGTCCACCAGGATGAAGACTGAGCCACTAACTTTATTCTCTGCAGAACGGTGTTAATTTCCAATCATCGCTACCTTTCCTTACATTTGAATGAGCATCCAAGAAAACAGCTTCAATTACTATTAATGGCACTGCAAATAAACGTTTTATGCAAGTGCTAAGTGCTGCTGCACTCTCTGTTGTGAAAAAGTGTAGTTTCACTGCTCAGTACTCTGTATGTAAGCTTAGCACTAACTTTACTTGGTGTATTTGTAAAAATCCAAGGATCTAAAGAGCTGATATTGCTATTGACAAAAAAAAAAAATGTTAGGAAGTAAATGCAGTGCCAAATTAAACATGTCTAATACACATTACTATTGACATCTCCTACTCTGCAAATGCAATTTAATACGTAGCTTGTTAGTCACAGGTGTAATAGAGTTAACAATGAACAAAGACCATTCAAGAGCAATTCATCAGCTGAAATAAAATTTGCAGCACAAAGTACTGCTTTTTCTAATAAAAATGGATTAATGCAAAGTGATTTAGAATGATGAGACTGCCAGCAGATATATACTGGTGCCTATTACATATAAATGGTAGGCTTGAACTGAAGTGTCAAAAGCCCAGCAGAACTGAGCTGCCAAGCAGTGCATCACAGTCTGACTGCCTCAAAACTGCCTCTGAACAAATGACTTTTTGAAGTTTCTGTAATGAGGATTTACTCTAGAGCCCCCTCTCCCAGAGGGCTTTCGGCATTACTTGTATTTAGGGGAAAAAATAAAAAGGACAATGAACATCAGAGCAAATTATGGAAAAATTCAAGCAATGGGAATAATCTACACTAGTGTATGTAACAGTGCCCACACTGAAGTGAATAGAAGAGTTCTGGTCTATGAAATAACTTGGATTTTTTTTTTTCTCTTTGGGGAAAGGAGACTTCAGAAAGCACAAAGGACAAAAAACCTCATGTCAATGCTAACATGAAGTTATTAGGATAGTAACTGTATTTATTATTAATGAAGCGAATAGAAATGCGATAAGCACAAAGACAAATCTCTTCTATTCATTTTACGTGAAGTAGTGGGAAAAGGGTATAACGAGATGGGGAGAGAGGGAAGGGGAGAGGGGAAGTAGGGAGGACTCAGAGGAGGCGCTGGGGAGATCCGGGGCGGGATGGGGGCAGGGGGAGGGATGGGGACAGACGGGAGGAGCGGGCACAGGGCACGACTGCCTGGCAGCCCTAGCGCAGCGGGGTACAGAAGGATGAAGGGAGGAGACTCACCGCAGCAGCCATGCTACGTGAACTCAGAGGGCTGGAGGAGCCGTAACTACTCACTTGCTCGGCCAGCAGCTGCCGGCTCTGCACCGCGTTGTTCCGCAACAACAAGAACGCGTCCGTTAGACGCCGGGTGGCCATGGCCTATCGCCCCGGGGGCCCGCGGCCGCCCTGCGCCTCGCTGCCGGG
>JASSUY010029769.1:16416-59422 GCA_032466535.1 Forpus xanthops
GGAAGTTT
This sequence comes from Forpus xanthops, assembly GCA_032466535.1. Taxonomy (NCBI): domain Eukaryota; kingdom Metazoa; phylum Chordata; class Aves; order Psittaciformes; family Psittacidae; genus Forpus; species Forpus xanthops. The sequence goes on from JASSUY010029769.1 coordinate 16,425, forward strand.
AGATTGGATATGAGGAAGAAATTCTTTAAGGGTGGTGAGGCACTGGAATGGGTTGCCCAGGGAAGTTGTCAATACTCCATCACTGGCAGTGTTCAAGGCCAGGTTGGACATAGCCTTGAGTGTCATGGTTTAGTGGGAGGTGTCCCTGCCCCTAGCAGGGTGGTTGGAACTAGATGTTCTTAAGGTCCTTTCCAACCCTAACTATTCTATGATTCTATGATTGTTAGTGGTGTCTTTCAACTGAAATATCCCAATTTCTGACCCAGACATCAAACAGCACTGCCTGTCAGGATTCTATCTGGCTGTGTAACAGCATCCCTGCAGGAGCCCCCCAACACAATTGAGAGCAGGAAAAATTGTTTCAGCATTTAAAAATAGGAAAAATAATCTGAGTGCAATCCAAGTAAAATAGAAGACTTCTGGATAAATTTAGCAGGAAAGAATAACACCAGACATGATGGCAGATAGAAACGGGATAAAATACAACATCCACTAACTGAAGGTGGGTTGTACTGGATTAACCTGACAACTTTGAAAGGTAACTCGTTTCCAAACAGAGGAAAGCTAGTAGATCTATTTTGTCTGGTAATGAATAGATTTCCAGTAGGCTGGAAATTGGAAGAAAATGTTTAACCTTCAGAGCAATTAAGTCCTTTTATGAAGTACTTCTTACAGGTGTGACAAGGTGAAACAAATACATTATAAGGTAGCGCTCTATCTGTTCATAAAAAGGATCATATTTTGCCCTCCTGAGACTGCACATATCCCTAAATATATCTTTTTAAGCACATGCTGTTAATTTTTTGGACTGTTGTTTCTTGGTGATGAAGCTCACTGCCATAGGTTTGGAGTTTCTGTCTTCCTGCCTTTTAAATGACTGTTATTTTGCGCTATCCTTACTAAGCAGTGGGATAGCAATGCTGCCTGCACTTGCACATTCCTGCACCCACTACCTCCCACAGCCAGGGTCTGATCCAAAATGATGGGAACTTTCCAGTTACTACTGTGGCATTTAGGTCAGGCTTCTGGAGGAGACAACATCTTTTAAATTGTGCTTTCAAATCCCCTTCTCACAGTCCAGACCCTGTATCACTACTGTTTAGCTGCTAAGTCAAGGGCATACAGAGCTTATGCTTCAGTGATCAGATGAAAATCAATCTCCATGGCATTTTATCTTGAGTAATTGAATAGATACACGGAGGAGGTGAAATACTATGGTTTTCTGAAGGCTTCTGATTGCTCAGAAGGCTGAACAATCAGCTTGTGCCAAAGGCTGGATTGATGAACCATTAAGTGCATTTTGCCCTGGAAAATCTCATCATCCTTTTGCAGCTGGGACACTTGGCTGCCAGAAAAGTTCTTCTGCGGAAGGTTTCTAGAGAAAAAATCGGCTAAGTGCAGGGTTAGCTGCCATTTCTGGAGGTGCATTTTCTGCATGGGATTTGAGGGGCTCCTGATGAAATACACCACATTATTGCCTTTATCCCGTAGCGAAGATTTTCAGGCTTCAGGGCTGTCAAACTCTCAGTTTTCAGAGTGTGTTAATCACTGAACCGGGATTTATTTGGCCGGGGAACGGGAGTTTCCCGAGCTTTGGCAGTGGGTGTGATTCTGACAGCCTCTCTGTAGGTGGTGCTGCAAGGCAGGGAGATGTGAGACTCGCCTAGGCTATTTTTAAAATTCAGCTCCTTGGTTTCTTTCTTAACCAGCTCTTGTTATTCCAGCTATCTTAAAAGAAAATCAGACATAATCGCCCATAATTTCTTTATTTTGATGAGCCTCAATGTGAATGCACCCACTGGAAATACAAGCAGAGGAGAACTGTTATTTTCTCTGGGTTCAAAGTGTATTCTCCCTAGAAAAAAACTGATTTCTCATATTGATCTAACTTTACCAAAATAACAGCAGACTGTAGAATCTAGTAAATTAGAGAAGATTATCTGAAAATGAATATTAAATTGGTCATGCAGAGACCCTAAGTAATGGATGTTTAAATTATATAGAAATTCACATCTCTAAGTGAGCTCTGTCCTCTTTTACTCTACACTTAACTATTGCCTTGAGTTCAGCTGCTCTTCTGCACACTGAAAAATGGTAGAATGGATCCTGCAGATTTGTCTGTACTCCTCCCCTGCTACTGAAATGCAATCAAACGAGGTGAATCAAGCCTTACTTCAAGCAGGGTGTGCAGTGAAGACTGCTGTGTCTGCTTGGAGGGCTGGCAGGAGTATTTACTCAAAATTCAGCTGTAAAAGTTTGATGTTTCTAGGCAGACATACCCCATACGTGATTAGACAGTCAACCTTGTTCAAAGGCAGATGTGAGCATTACAGTCTATGAGCTTGTACCCCAGTCTTGTGACAGGCTAATAATGCCCATGGTACTTAAACAATGGAACAATGCTGTCATCTAATATTGTGCAAAATTCCTCTCCTCAGCTGTGCACTATATTAAATCTTCTGTGTCACCGTGGTGTTAGGTCACCTCTGCAGCAAAGATAAAAGCTTGCTCATTGTAGGCATTTATATCTCTGAATATGCTAATACCTCTCCAGTAGTCACAGGAAGCTATTCTGTATTTAAATTGATGTATCAAACACAAAAAAAAATTGCTACTGGTCTCTTTCTTTTAAGATCTAAAGGTTTTAGATCAAGATGGGATACCTCTCGTGGATGTATGTTTTAGCTGAGTGAAAGTTGAGGCGCCGGATATACAGCAGTGGTTAGATGTCCATCTACAGAAAAGCACTGTGAATCCAAGATGCTTTTGTCCCCTTGCTGTTTGCTATTGACCACAGCAATGATGTTACCCTGCAATTTAGCCAGGACTGTATGCTCTGTGACTGCTTCTCATGTGCTTTAGTGCAAGCTGATCAGTTTAGTTACTAATATAGCAGCTTTGCTTGAGAGGTCAAGCCACTGAAGCTGACCTCTTCTTGACTGAAGAGGTCAAGCTGGAGTGCTGAGGGGAGTTAGCATGAAGCCACTCTGCAAACCCACATTCAAGGGTCAAACAGTATGATGTCTGGAGTAAGATAGGAGGGAAATGTGTTGTTTGCATATTGTGTCAGAGCCCCTCAGTACTTCAAGTACGTCCATTCGTGAAAAGATTGTCATCAAAATAAGTAGACAAGGGTTGGATTATTATTCGTCTTTTATAGATGAGGAACCAAGCCATGAAGAGATTCAGTGAGCAGTTCCCCTGCAGAAATGCATAATGTAAGAGCTGGCAATAAACCACAGGATTCATCATTACTGCCATTTTACAGATGGAAAAACCAAGTCACAGAACAACAGTGGCTTGCTCAAGGTCACACAGGGTATTTATAGCAAACCCAGGACCTGAATCTGGAGCTGCTGAGTACTAGTCAGCATTTTCCCAAGGGAATCATGGATAAGGATATTAATGTCAATAGTTTCTCCAAAAGCAGCAGAATTTCAGAAAGAGAAGGAAAACTTTTCCAGAAAAAGATGCCTCTGCTTATTTAGAAAAGAAGCTTAGACTCCAGTATGCCCAGCAAGTCATACCTGTTTTCTTGTTATCCTGATTAGTGGCACTATTCCATTTCCATAAGGTTTTATCTCTTTAAATCAGGTGTTTTTTTTTTTTTTTTTAACTAATAAAATTAGAGAAGGCAATTCAGAAAGATCTATTACGGTAGATCATGGCCTGACATTCATTCCAGCAATAACAACTGTTATCAAGAGTTTTTTCATAAATGTAGGAAACAAGTCAGGCTAATAAAGACATGAATGGGTTTTGGCACATTGCAATGTAAAAATAACCAATGAAATAGTGAAAAAAAACTAGGCAGAAATTCTGATAATGAGTATTATCTTGCATTAAACTAGTCTGACTTTGCTTTATAATGAATAGCATTTAGCCATAAATCATTCTGAAACGAGAGGCAAAGAAGTAATGACCCTTTTCAATGCCATTTGGAAGCAGCAGAGGGCACATAAGAGCAGATTACCATTGAATGAATCTTCACCTGTTTTGAGCCCAGATTTTCCTGTAGAATACCTCTAAATACCGATTTTCTTAATGAACTTGTGCCAAGTGGCTAGCAAATGATTATCCTCTGCGGAAAAAAAATCTTAGATTTCCAGACTGGTTTTCTGTCACTTAGTACTGCTGCCTGCAGCTGATGTATTGTGCCAAGATACTGCTGTACGTGGTGTTTATTGCTGTCCTCAGAGGTGCTTAGAAATGGGAAATGCTAGAATCTGAGATAAGTACAAAGGTGATGTAAGAGCATAAGGAAGGAAACTAGACTAAGCAAAAAAAGAAGTTTATTAGTAGAAGCGGGCGGGAGGTGGGGTCAGAGCTGCAGCTGAGGACAGCCACAAGGGGATGATGAAATCCCCTTTCTGCTTTCAATAGCATCACAGGAAAAAATGAAAACTGAAAAAAAGAGCAAACCATACATCTGAAATCAAAACAAAGGGGATGCAGGAACAGCAGAACAGAAAGGAACTGCTCTTGTTTCTTTCTTTTTAATTCCTGTTGCTCAGGCAAAAGGATTACAGTGTCTCCAGAAACACTTTTACCACATCTGTCAACTTCCATGCCACAGAACAAGGCCTCGCAGGAATATGTGTTATTGTTCCCAGTTTGAAGAAACTGAGACGAGGGAGTGTGATGATGATTTGACAAGGTCCTGCTTTCGGCCTGGATAAAGTTGATTTTCTTCCTAGTAGCTGGTACAGTGCTTGTGGTTTGGATTTAGGATGAGAATAACGCTGATAAAATGCTGATGGTTTAGTTGTTGCCAAGCAGGGCTTATGCTAAGTTAAGGCCTTTTCAGCTTCTCATGCTGCCCTGCCAGTGAGGAGGCTGGGGGTGCCCAAGGAGGTGGGAGGGGACACAGCCAGGACAGCACACCCCAACTAACCCAAGGGATATTCCAGGCCATATAATGTCATGCTGAACAAAAAAACCTAGGAGGTTCTGCGCAGGGACCAGCTGGATATTGGTCAGTGGGTGGTAAGCAATTGCACTGTGCATCACTTGCTTTGTGTGTTCTTTTATTATTAATAATTTGCCTTCCTTTTCTGTTCCATTGAAGTGTCTTAACCCATGAGTTTTACCTTTTATCCAGTTCTCTCCCCCATTGCCATGGAGGGTATTGAGCAAACGGCTGAGTGGTGTTTTGCTGCCTGCTGGGCTAAACCACAACAGACAATCAGATTTTCTCCCAGCTATCCTTGTTTGATCCCTCTGAAGACATGGATGTCCGACCTTGGATGACTCATGCAGCCCAGGCTCAAGTAGTTTACCTCCCCCTGATGTCCCAGTGGCCGGCTTTAAGCCAGGACCCTTCAGCTGCTGCTTGTGGGCTCCAGCGGGTCTGCAGTGGGTGACTATACCCTTTAATCAGCTGTTGCCTGAACTCCCCACTCACCCCCATTGCTGAGACAGGATCATCCAAGGCACTATGAATGATGGCAGCAGTAGTCAGAGTGGGCAAAGTTATTTTGGTCTCCCACCTCCATGCTGCTATGTATAGGTTGATGTGGGAGGCTCTGCAGTCTCCAGGGTGTATGGCTCCCTCTGTGTGCTCTGCTGTCCTTGTTGTGTCCTTGCTGGGAAAGGTGATCCAGTGCCCTTCAGGTTTGCTTTACAGGGGTGGTCACATATTCTCATGCTTGGAGTGCATCCACCATTGACCATAATGGATTTGGGATTCTTGGAGCCCTGAGCTGAGCTGCAGGAAAAAAAGACACCCATGTCCAAATTGTTGTACCTGAGGGAGGGCTGGATCCAGCCTGTACCAGTCCATGCTGGCTGGCTACCCATTTTCCTAAAATGAGAGTGTCCACCCTAGCTTCTTTTCACTGCATCCCTCTTAAAATCCACAGAAGAGGCCATAGGAACCACTCAGCAGGAAATACTGAGTGCAAGGACCATGGTCTGAATTAAGGTGCTTGAATCTGAGTTATTCTTGGTGCTTCAGCATCTCAGCTAACAGCAGTGGCTTCCCCCACTGCTGCAAACAAGACCACGTGAGAGATCAGGAGTTGTTCAGTAGCAGAAGGCCAAGGTAATGGTCCAAATGTTGACCTGCTTTCCCTGCAGCATAGCTATGGAAGATGGTGAGCTGGGAGAAGTGAATGGGACATAATTTGGCTCTGTCTGTTTTTATGAGGTATCCTGTCTAAGTAGGCTCAGCAGCTTTGCCTATCACCATTGCAGTTTCCTGACCAAAGATGAGGTGTGAGGAACTGAACTGCGTTCCCTGGGAAGAGCTGGTAGAGCCTCCCCGCTTCTCTCTCTCCTCGGGTGCTTCAAACCAAAACAGCTGCAAACTTTTTGTGGCTGGAGATGTGCTGAGTGGCCTGGCAGGCGTTCAGGGAGAGGTGAAGGAATCCCACCCACCAGTAGCAAGGGCTCTGTGCCACCACCAGCCCTTGTGTGCCCTAAATCCTGGCTTCCTGGAAGTTGCTATCTTCCTAAATACCAGCTGGGCAGCAAGAGAAAGGGACTTGCATCACTGATCTGTGTTGTACCATGTGAAATATGAGGTGACACACAATACACTGGCATTAGGCAAAGGTGTTGTCTGCTGATGTGGTGACATGCTTGAGGCAGAACTGGAGAATTCGATCCCTTCCTGCCCACAGTCTCCCAGGCGCTGTGGTGAGGCGCTTGACTTGCTGTGCTTGGGGATGGTGAGGGAAAGTGAAACACATGGGCCAGCACCATCTGCACTTCAGGAACTCAGACATGCCAGGTTGGCAAGTACCCACAAGGCTGTTGGGTTTGCTGAGCTTGGGTTCTACCACAGCTGGATTATCCAGGCTGAGCACAGCCCAGCCAGGTTTGTCCCTGGTGAAGCTTAAGTGAGGTGAAGAATGCTGAGCTGCTTTTGGCAGTGTTATATCAGAGACAGCTTTGGCCAATAGCTAGTCTGGCTCCAGATCCAGCTCAGAAAGTCTCCCTGCTGCACTGATTGCCAGTTCCCCCGTCCTCCTCCCCACAGGAGCAGGATTCATTCCCATAGGATTGAAGAACGACAGAGCTGCATTTGTGCTCCTTTCTCCTGATGTGCAGTCCAGGCATGACAGAAACCTGTGAACACTTTTCTGTGCTCTCTGCATTTGATTCTTTATCAATCTCATTTCTGTTTCCAAATATCTTTTTTTTTTTTAAGCAAGATGGCCGCTGTGTGACAGAGCTCAAAGCCCTGGAAGAGGTGAGTGAATTCATGCTCTTCTGCAGCTTCATTGTTGGTTTCTGTTTTCATGGCCCCAGTGCCAGAATGATGTTGTCTGTAGAGCAATCATGGAACTATATCACTGCGGTGAGTGTTAATAGTTGTAGACCCAGAACTACATATCTAATCCAGGCATGGCCTGGCAGCAGAGCAAGCACATGGAGGTGGCAGCAGACAAAAACTGCTGATGGATGAGAGGAGGAATCTCCCTCTTGCTGGGGTCTGTGTTATGAACCACACCTTGGCGTGATGCCTCCTGTAGCTCAGAGCAGTCCTGCAGATACCTGACTCCCTCCAAGTGCCACTCAGGAGTCTCTGTTCCTAACTTAACCAGGAGCTGGGCAATCATCTTTGGCTTCCCATGCAGATTTTGTAAAACCAATGTCAAAGCCAGCCCAACAAAGCCACACAAAGAACACTAATTTCTGTCAGTTCTAGCACAGCACTTGCACAGGGAAATGAGAACCTCTGACAAGTCTGCAGCGCTCCCTTGGGTGGATGTGTACACAGACACTCATCCAGAAGGGTTTCTGGCTGTTTATGTAGCAAGAGTGTCTTGAAACGGATCTGTTTGCTCTGAAGAGCATGCAATTAAAGCCTGCATGGGAGGTAGAGGTAAGCACAGTTCCTGCTCTGCTCCCCTTCCAGAGTTGGTTTCATGTGCATGTTAAGGGTTTAAACTAACACCTCTCTGTTCTTTCAGATAGTCTTCTCATGAGTGCTTTAGAAGGGCAACTACACAATATGCTTCTCAAAGTGCTTGTGCCAGCCATCCACAAGGTGCCTTGACACACACACACTTGGCAGGCGGCAGTGATGCTGGGGGTTGATGCTTACAGCCAGCCTCTACTCAAAGGAAAAGGTTTTCTCCTGGGGAGGTTTGTGCCTGGGCCTCCAGAGACACAAATCCAACACCCTGCCCAATGATCTGTGCTGACACACGTTTCCTGTGTGACCTTCAGCGAGCTGCTTGGGACTCCCTCAGACAAACTGTGCCAAATCTTCCTGGGGTGATGGAGGTACAAACCTCTGTTTTCATAATGGAAGGGAAGAGAAGCACAAATGCCTGCCAGGTCCTCAGCCTCTCCTCTGCAATTCCCAGTCTGCTGTATTACCTTACGCTGATGATTTAATTTATGGCAATGAACTGCAAACAGCAGTGGCTGTGAGCTGTGATTTCTGTGATAGCTGCAGGGTTGTGACAGCAGCTTCCAGTGGAGGAGCAGTGATCTGGTGCCACCACCTTGAACCACTGCTCAGCCTGACTGATCTTTTCCCACCCATGGACCCTCCTCTGCTTCATATCCAGGCCCCCGGCAAGAAAGGCTGCATTAAAGCACTGGTTTTGGGCTCCCTTGAATATGATTCACTCATTCTGAGTTTGGGAATTCAGGCTTAAGCTGGTGCTGTGAGAAGGAAGAAGAAGGGATAATCTTATGGGAGAAAAATAACCCATGCTGCTGCTGACTATGGAGTGGAGCAAACCCCAAGGACTGGTTTTCCTTTGGAGCCAGGTTCTCAAGCCGAACTTACTTCCCAAATGGTGAACCCATGGACATGAGCTTTGTTTCTGTTCTGCTGGTGGGAAAACCCTGGAACAGGGAGGCTGAGTGATGATGAGCAATGGAGAGGCAAACCTTTGGCTAAGTCAGTGGTACAAATAACGTCTCCAATCTGAGCCCTCACCAGCAGATCAAGACCTTCAAATCACTAGAAGAATGTGCTGCAGTATTCAGTGCACATATTGTTCTCCCTCAAAGGAGCAGAAGTGTGCACATCATTAAGAGGAAATATATTAAGCTGATCATTCCCACATGCCTGCTCTGTATCTGCCTGAGTTCTCAAGCAGCACCCATTCTACACATAATGTCATGCATTTACATCTCACAAGGAAGATCAGATCTTCTCAGGCTAAGCAATTGTTTTCTGGCCCCTGATAAAACCATTTTACTGAGATGAATAACTTGTGTGGGTTTATGCTTCCTTTCCCTGAAATGCCATTAGATGAACATCAAGTGCTTTTGTATTTATTTGAGGGAATTTCCTTTCAGACTCTGCAGGCAGAGAAAAATATGGGGATAAGAAGGGAGCTGGGACTGAATTATGCCACTAACTATATGGCAGTGCCTCAGTGAGAGCTGAAGAGCACGGCTTGCTGCCTCATTTATATCCATTGGAGGTGCCATAAGATGCAGACTAGGATAAGTTACCTTGTCTGAAAGACTGAAATATCACATCAAAGAACCACGTGGATCAAAGGTGAAAGCAACAGGCATTCCTGGCTAGCTCATCTTTCAGACCTTTCTCTCTTTTCAGCTTCCACTTTAAATCTGATAATGCAGCCTGAACATAGCCTTTCATACACCTTAATTCCTTAAAGCACAGGGTGTATGAAGCATGTATTCCCTTGTTAGTGGGCTTCATGGGGCATAGGATTTCCAGGGCTTAGTTCTCAAGCAATGGCAATGGAAAAGATCTATCATTCTGAAGGCAGAGCAGGACTGATGGAGTCAGTGGAGCAGTGCAGAGGCTCTCCTGCCCCACGTACAGCACAGGGTGCAAATTTACAAAGAGCTGCTCAACAGTTAAGTACTAGCATTAATCTGTAACACGAAGTGCTCAGGACCTCCCAGAGAATCAAACCTGTGATGCAAGACTTTATATAAAGACAGACTAAAGCATCTAGGATTGGAACTAGATGATCTTAAAGCCCTTTCCAACCCTGCGTATTCTATGGTTCTATGATTCTATGACTTTATCTGTGAGGGTTGCAGAGGACACACTGAAACACACAGGTCCCAGTGGTACTTGGAAGCACACTGGAAATTTTTATGTTAAATGAGGTAAATGTAAAAAAAAAAAAAATACTTCAGGGACTCAGAAAAAAGGCTTTCACCGCACAGATGTGTGACTTTTGTCACACAAAAGATAGTAGGAGGCAGATGAAGCTGTGTTGCTCAGTGTCTATAAAAATCTGGACATTAACTCTTCCGTGCTGTAGTTTCCTCCTGCAGCACTACTTGTCAAAGGGAATCAGAATCATCTCAGCATGAAGGAAAGGCCTCATGACCTAATAAAAAAATCTTGATTTTCACTTTTTTATGTCCTTTAGACCTATTCATTTACGTCAGTAAACTTTTATTGAGTCCATAGTGGCTTGCTCTGGCTGGAAGTCTCCCTCAGACAGATGTCCTTAGCTGCACGTCCATTGATGCAGTTTGGTGACAAAATCAATACATGTGCTTAAGTGAGATTTGTGGTGATGTTTCCTTATGGATTCAGAGCTTTGTACTAGTATGGAGGGCCTTAGCAAGTAGCTTTTGAAATCAAGACCCAGCTTTATCTGTGGGTTCATGTAATATGAAATCTTACCCTATGTTAAAGCTGAACAGGATTCTTTTATGTCAGGGTTGATCTTCAAGGTTTATAAAGCCATTCAGACCGGCAGCAATATGAACAAGGCAATTGTATAGCTGTTTCCTCTACTTCAATCTGCAAAAGGAAAACACTGTGAGTCATTAGCCAGAGAAATTGTGTTTTCTTCAGCAGGAAGCTTTGCAGATTCTCTTCTCCCAGATCTTGTTACACTCTTCCAATCCACCATTCTGGAAAAACTCCCACAGAAAGACAGGCAGATATTTTAATCAAGAAATGGTCCTCATTTCCATTAGCAACAGCTGGTTTTCTTTTAATTTAATTCTCCATTCTGGAGTCTGTTTATGAAAGCTGCCATTAATTATGTTTTTCATCAGTCAATGCTCAGAGATGTCTAATGGCCCAGCACACCTAATTAGTCCTTCATGTATGATAGTGTTTCAGCAAGTCTATAGTTAGTGTATAGGGCTGATATCTGTGGTGTAGTGGAGTTGTGAGTGGGGCTGTGCACTCTCCTGGTGTGTGTCAGATAGTGTTACAGCTGTGTTCCTCTGCCTCTGCCAACATGTGGCTGGCTGGGGGCTGCAGTTACTGGGGTGTGATAACAGCCAGTGCCAGAAGTGGCTTCTAATGTCACTCAAAGCAGGCTCGCAAAAGGGTGAAGAATTCAAGATGCCTTTGGAAGCTATTTGAAGAAAGAGAGTGCAGAGACTGAATTGCAGTTACTTTTTTTTTTGTTTGTTTCAGATGATGCACTTGATAAGTATTAGTTATGGCTAAATGTGCTGTGCCCGGCTGCTTTTTAGCTTCTTCTGTGCAGAAACACTCCGGTCATCCTTGCCTAGGTATTCACAGCTGACCCATTTGTCTCAAGCTACAAAGATGGCTACTTGTGATGCAAGGAGTGTTGCCCTCTTTAATGTCACTGTGGAGATACTGGCATGACTCAACCTCACTAACCTACCGATGCGTCTGGGTTTAAGCAAGTTACTGGCTAGGTATAGCAGAAAGCTTGGTACAACTGTCCAGGGCACAAAAAATTACTCATCTTCATTCAACAAGATGCTCAAGTAGGTTGATTGAATTCTTCACATACCTTAAATCTGGAGTTAGAACGTCAGGCTCAGTTGGAACTTGGCCTTCATTTTAAAGGTGTTTGCAGCTGCAACAAATAGTAGTTATTGGCAGGTAGCCTCAGGTAAGAAACATTTCAAATCCTCCAGTACACAGATAGCTTTGAAAAATATACACATCTATCACTACTGCCTATTGATATCCAGTCAGCCCGTGTGCAGAGAGCTGGCTCTGTTCCCTTGCCTAGGCTGTCACCTGCAGAGTTCATGGCATTGTGGAAAATTACATGCACTGAGTAGTGACATGTTTTGTTTATCTCAGTAGAAAAGTGGCAAACAACCAGCTCAGGATTTGTAGTCATGCATTGCATAACGCAGTCAGTCACCGTCAGCCCTTCCTATGCCTGAAGCAGTTCGGTGCCCATGATCATTCTTTGCTCACTTCATTTGCTCTTTCTGTGAGCTCCAAGAGACACTGCAGGAAAGAAAAACCGTTGTAGCAACGTTTGCCGTATATAATAACAACGTACTGCAGTGAAACTACTTAGCTGTATTTGAATAATGAGAGATGATATGCTAATAGTCTACCTGATGCTGAAGGTAGTTCTCTGTCCTGTCAAGTCACATCAGACTTATGCAGAGGTTCTTCAGTGAGTATTCAACTGGCCAGTTTCTGACTGTGTGACCTCACTAAACATAAAACCTTTCACTGCAGGAGGAATGAATCTGCCATGCTGCTAAATAGACAGAGGCTTTTTCACAAGGCATCTGCTTCCAAAGCAAATGAAATTTGCTTTGATTTTCATGGCCTGCTGAGGGATGAGAACAGTGCCACAAGGAATCCTGTAGGATTGAGTCAGAAACAGTTTAAAGGTGTATCGAAAGGCATGCTAGTTGCTGTCAATTGAGAAGAGAGTGAGAAGATGCAGGTGACCTGTTAAATAATGTCCTGTCCCGAAGCCTTCAGCTCTCATGCTGCGAAGGGACATAACTGCAGACAAAATAGGTTTTTGACACAGAATAACTCTGCATTTAGTATGACTCTAACTTCACACATTTTTTGGATGGGGGAAGGAAAGTGTGTGTCCTACTGTTATTCATTGTTTGGTCACCTCTTTGCTGGTTGTTGATCACCTCAACTTTGAGCTCTCATCTGAAATATCTCAACTGGAAAGTGCTGGATTTACAGAGCTCTTGCAATGGTGATACAAGAAATGTTCTAGCAGGGTGTTATGGTCCTGCTGTCAAGTCCTTCACTGAAAACCCAGAGTAATTCCAATGCAGCTGATGGGTTACTGTCGCGTAGGTGAAGGCAGCGCTCATCTCTTGGATGTCACCTTTTGGCCTCTTCTGTTGGCAAATGAACCTGATGTCATATTGCAAAAACACATCCTTTGAGTGAAAGTGATAAGAAGGACAAATGTTTGACTTTAGCTGGAGAATCTAAAACTCAGAGTCCTTTGAAGATTGCCGAGTTCTGCGCTGTGTTAGTCGTCCATATCTGTCTAAGAAAACACTTATTTTGTCAGAGCTGATGACATGAATTCAGACTTGTGAGCAAATGGCTAGGTTGAGTTAAATCGCCTCACTATCTGCTAATGGCATTTTTGCCTTTGCTTGATGATGAAGGTTATCTTGCTGTTTGGAAATCATAACCTACAACTGTTAGACGGCATTATCTGCAGACTTGGGTGAGATAATTTAATGAAAAATCCAGGGAATCTGGAGATTATTGGCTTCCATTCACATGAAGTTGAAATGCTTCAAGACTCCAGCCGCCTTCACACACCATGTGCCTCCTGCTATACAGTGGGGAAGGAACAGCAGCTGGCAGAAGATGGATAGCCATGCTGCAGCCTGCTATAAGGTTGGGAGTGACATCATTGATAGAAAGGGGAGCAGCTTGAGCTGTTTATAAAACTTCAGTTGGGAAGTTTGCCCCAGACTGCATTAGCCTCTCTTCGCTGCCTACCCTGCTTTTCCCCACTCAAATTCCAAGCTCCTTCAAGGGAAACAAACATCTGCAGAGACACAATGTTAATTGTTGTACTTAGCGCTGCTGTTTACATTTTTGGTGCAGTCAAGTCAAAGCATGTCAAGGCTCTCCTGATGGCTAAAAGAAGACAGAAATCTTGTTCTGGCTGAAATAACAAGATGCTGGATTCTGATCTCTTATACCAAGGCATTTTGCATTGGCCCCAGAGAATGGAAATCAGCAGCTGGAGAAATCAGAGGGTGCTAAGAAAAGTAGCAGAGAGGCTTGTAAGAGGTTGAATGTAATAGAGTCACCAGGGAAGCATTACAAGGTTAATGCAGTTTTCCATTATCTGAAAACAGTTGGGTATTACACTGCATTTGTAGGCTTAGAAAGGCTGGCTTCCCCAGGGTTCTGCTCCCATCAAAATCCAGCCTAATGGCTCCTTATCAGGCATGATGAATCGCTGCTGTGCCTACACTTTGGTCCCTAATTTCCACTTTTTTTGCATCTGCTTAAAGTCCTTTTTAATTTCAACATGTACATCAGCCTCTGAGCCAAGTGTCGCTCTGGTGTTCACAGTCATCCTGGTGATTACTGCACTTGCCGGCTCCCTTTAGGATGCAGTTTCAATGGGGTGTGACTTTCACAATATTTTTTTCCTTGTTGTTGCTCGAGCCGCTCCAGGAAGGAGCTGTTAAACACGAGTCTCAGCAGGATCCATCATGACTGAGGACAGAACAGAATGTAATGAAACAGGGTGAATACGTGTCTCACTGAGCAGGATATGTTCTCTTAGTTATATGGTTGATAAAGCTTTGGCTGTGGTTCAAAAAGGTGTTCGGCTTTCATCTCTCTGTCTTCCTTCCTCCACTCCCCTAAATATTAATGGCTGCACTCATACCTCCCATATTCATGGTTACTTTAATTGTTCACAGATTTTTTAATAAAGGATTTGACCTTTTGCCTTTGCAGTTATACAAACCTTTCTCTGTCTTCACAGTGATGCCCCCTTCCTTACAGCTTGTCCTCAGCTTCCCTGTGCCCTGGCTGGCTCAGTCTGATGCAGTGCCAGGGAACAGACACTAAATCACTGTAGTCAGAAATACTGTGGTGCAGTTTTCTTGCTGAAGAGGAGGGATGGCGCCGCACTGTGCTCTGCTCAGGCTGTGACCCTGACTGCACAAAGCTGCATGCAGGCAGCAGCATATTGGTGTCACTAGTGCCAGGTCGCTTGATGTCTGGTGGGTTTGGCACCCTGGGCTTGCTGTTTGAAATCACACTTGCTCTGTTATTCTCCTTTGGCTTGGGTGAGTGCAGTAGGGCTGTGTGAGGAGCTAAGGTTGTGTGGGAAGCATGTGGCAGCACTGGGAACTAAGTCACATCTCAGTCTCCACCCTGTCCTTTAACCACAAAATCATTTCTCTCACTAAGTGTATCGAAGGAGAGCAGCCTTTTCTACCTTATTTACATGCTGCAGGAGCAGAGGTGGCTCTGTGAGAAAGTAACTTGGCAAAGGAAAGCTGGCAGGATTGGGAAGGGCCAGGTGGCTTCTGGGATTAAGGTTTGGGGTGTGCAGGTTTAACCTGAAGCATCTCTGTAAGTGGAGCTTAACAGCTGGATTCTTCAATCATGAGGAAATGACATAGGATCCAGAAGTGCAATGACTGTCTATCCAGATGTATATCCACGCCAGGATGAGAGGGAGGATGTGTATCTCCTTTTATGCAGACTGCTTCTTCCTGTCACCAGTTGCTCCCTCCATGGGATCCCATTGTCTAGAGACAGATTTCACATGAATAGCAGCATAAATAGTAGCAGCTGGGAGTAAAGAAAAAGCAAAATCAATCACACTGTTCTGCTTTGGTTGTGTTGCCGTGCTATGTTTCTGTATCGACCAACCTCTGATCATGAAATTCTCTTTTATCACATTTTTGGCTATGTTTGCTGTGTAAAATTATGATGCTTGAATTAGGGCCCATGTTTATGAAAAGAGACAAGAATGATGAATACTAATGTGAGCATGAATTAAACAGTATTTTTAATCCTATGGCAATTAATTAAATCAGGGCAGTGACAAATAAGAGCTTAGATGCCCAATTAGGTGCTGTTGCACAGGCAGCTGAAGAAAGGAAAAAAAGTTAATCTGACGTAATGTAATTTGGATCAGGCCCTTAAGTAATTATTAATTTGATTGATATCAGAACAGGAATTTACTCCAGTGTCAGGCCAGCCTGGTCTCTTGGTCTGGAGAGACTTAGGTTCCCATCCTCTCCAGAAAGGACTGAATATACACAACGCAGTTGTAAAAAGCTGTGGGTAAAAAAATGTTAGTTAAGTGTTACCATCATTGATAGTTGGTAGCTGTGAAGGATTGCATTAGTGATGAAACACGTTTATTTTCCCTCTAGGTTAAGCATGTTTAGGGTTACCCCAAATGTACAGGGAGATTTACTGGGTGATGATCCACTGTGCCTCTGGTTCTGGAAGGGGCCAGATGGCAGAGTAAGTTCATGAGCACCCTCTGCTCCTGATTCCATATCTGCTCAGGCCAGAAGGGAGTCTGAGCATTTCCTTTTCTCAGTCCATCTCACACCACCCACCTCTGCCCTGGGGGCTAATGCGTTCCAAAAGCAATTGCAGAGGCAGGAGGGCAGCAATGCTGGTGGAACTGGGGCAGATGTCAGTGAGGAAGGTCAGAGCTGGGCTGCAGGCACTGGAAGCCTTGGTTGAAGTGGGTTGGCAGAGGTGAGTGCAGGGGCCCCTCGGTGGGACAGCTGCTGCTGCAAGTGAAGTCCTCTGGCAGAGCTGCCGGCAGGCATAACACCTGGCAAGGCTCAGGCTGGCCCTGTGCACAGAGATTAGTCCTTCAGCACTGACTTTACCCACAAAGTAGTCAGGAAAATAAAAGGAAACCATGCTTACGTTTGGGTTTTAATAGCTGGCTTTTTGCATCTTTCTTATTCTTGGTCATGAAAGCAGTCAGCCTGCCTAGCAACTCAGATCTGAATTCTTTAACCTGGAAGGCATTTTGTGTAGTGTAACGTCTCCCAGCCTAAAACCAAGTCAAGTACCATGCATCAATGACCTTCATTTTCCAGGCTGGTAATTCTGGCTTACCAGAATGGAGAACAAAGGCACTGAATAAGTAAAAGGAAGGAGGGGGTGGGGGGAAACCCAAATGGAATGGACACATTTGTTGAAACATCCCATTTCTTGAAAAACTGATTTTGAGGTATCTGTCAAAGCAATCCCTGTATTTCTTATGACTATTATATCACATGGCCTTGGCGTGGTTTTCTGGTATTTTGAGAGGACCACCCAGAAGTGGGTCAGGTTTGGTTACTGGATTTACTAAACAGAACAAGAAACACAGAGCTCCTGCCTGCTGTTCAAAAATAATATCGCAAGGGAAGCAAACCGCAGTGAGACCACAGGGAGGTGAAGCCCATTTTCCACTTGCTGAGGGAACTGCCCTCGCTTGCTGCACAATGTAGTCTCCATATGCTGGGAATGATTCCCAAAAGCACTCCATCCTTGCGGAGTATGCTTCCTTTCAGAAGCTGCATCCAGAGGGATGTAGGGCAAGGAAGTGGCTCTGAACAGGATACTCTGGGGTGTTTTCTCTGTGCAGTGAGGTGGAGAGAACAGCCTGTAAGAGAAAACACCAAATGGTGCTGGACTGGAATAGAGAAAGCTTGTTTCTCCCTGTCAGTGTTTCTCAAATTATGGATCCTGGACCACCCAATGGCTGAAGAGACCTTTCTGGGATGTAGCACATGGCAGAAAAGGCTGCTCCTGCACCACAAGTAGCTCTGAACTCACTTTGATGGTATTCTGCTTCCTTCCTGCCTCAATCAGTGGGATGAGGAAGAGGAAGACCATGCACTGATGGAGGGAAGGGAGAGAATTCGCCTTTCCCTAAGAAGCCATTGAAATGGCATGGAGAAAATAGGGGAGGAAAAGGATAGGTGACCTGCAGTGACTGGGAATTTAGGAGAGCTGTAGAAAGCCAGGCTTCTCTTTGTGATCTGCAGGAAGAAACATTGTCAGAAAAATAGGCACTGCTGAACTAAACATGGCAGATTGTTTCAGAAACAGAGGTAACTCATCATACTGAGGCCTTGAGGGTGTTTGACTGTGGAAAGAGAGAGGCGTTAGCTGTATGTGAGGCTTTGCCTTGTAACCTAAGCAAAAAATGACATCAGGGGTTGGAACTAGATAATCTTAAGGTCCTTTCCAACCCTAATTATTCTATGATTCTATGATTCCCTAGCAATAGTGTCCAGAGTGGCTTAGCAGATGGCACATAGGTAGATGGGCTGTGGTGGTGGAATAAACCCTGAGGGATCTGAAGGAATCAGTAGGTCACTAATCATGTAGTGCAAGTGAGAGGCAAAGTTTCACCGAGCAGAGTATACCTCCATCCTCTGAGGGTAACTCCATAAAACACCACTGCATTAAATCGTGTATACCAAGTAAAAGTGTAGTACTACTACACTTCGGCTATATACTATGGCTCAGTGGCTGAAGCTAAAGCTGACCCACAGGCCAGATCTGGACTACTGCAGGTAGTGATCTCAGTGATTCTTGCCTACATTAAGACATATAACATTTTGCAATATCAGAAACCCCTGTGTACACTGTTGCTAGATGCTAGCATGGATGGGAAGGAAGAAGGCAATGGAAACCTTTAGCTCTCCATACACTGACTAAATCCTCTTTTCAGCTTCTCAGTATTTAAAGGGTTAATAAGAAAAGCTTCCTCCTATGACCTTTCATATCCCTAATGTGTTTGTTGATTTCTTGTTCTCCTAGGCATGACTTTTTGTTTAGGAATGAAATGTGCTTACTCACTGATATGCATTTATTACATAGACATCATGTTTGGGTACATCATCCATCAGTGCAAATGTCACACTGTGTAAAAGCCCTGTATCCAGAGTGACAGCTGAGTTAGTGCTTGTGTTGTGGAGTAGACCTCTTGCCAAGTTTCTGCAGCTGGATGGTTTTAAAGAGAACTCATTTATGAATAGATCCACCAGCAAACGCATCTGCAGTTGCATGTTACTGTCATGGAGGCTGCCAGCTTATGTGGGCCACTGGCCTTCTCACAGGGGACACTGAGGTGAGCCAGTGGCCCACGGCCAGGGAAGGGCCATGGAAGGAAGGGGTTGTGATCAAAAGCTGTTCTCAGCTGGTCGATTTTTAACTTCTGCAAAATGACTCATTGCTGTCTGTTCTGCTAAATAGATTCGCAAGGTGCTGGTGCTAATTCTGCTGCTGAGCTACACGCTGAGGATAGAATGGCATAAGAACTCATCAGTGACATTTCTTGTCTGGGATGGCTCTCAGTTTGGAGGAGCAATCTTTGATTGCTTATTTAGGCATATTAATTTCTCAGCATGCTATTTGCAACTTCTGCCTTTATCCTGCTGGACAGACATCTATTTTTTTATGATGATTTGGAGTTTTCATGGCAACGTCTATATTTTTTATATTCTACTGTACAGACATCTATTTTTTTTACAACGATTTTGAGTTTTCATGGCAACGGCCGTGAAAGCCAATGGCAGTCATACAAGTCAAACTTCAAGCAACACTTTGCAAAATACATAGCAATCTATTTTAGTGCACCACATCATTAATTAGAAGAGACAGACTGGGCAGGTTTGGAAAATGTGATCTCTAGTGTTCAATTTTTAAAAAGGCTTCTAAATGGCCACTGAAATTCTCTGCATTTCCTATGCGTAGAAGAAAATACAGCTAGAAAAATTAGGCCATATATTGATTACTCTCAGAATTGAAATAAATTATTTAGATTAGTTACCAGTGAAGTGTGTTGGTGATGGTTCTCCTGCCTATAGGCTTATTAACTTAATATGGTAATAATGGGAGAAGCAGAGAGAGGGATTAATGGCATAGGAATACTGAAAATCCAAAAATAGCTTCTGAATTTATCCCTGCAATTTTGTGCTTACAGCAATGAGGGATTTTGATTTTCATCCATATGATTTATAAGACATATGCATTGTGAATGATTGCAATCATTTCCTTAACTCACATGCTGAGATGTGAGTACATCGGTACACCTGCAGGTCACCAGTCAGTTCTAGCAGTGACTGTAGTTACAGTCATAGTGGTCACAATGTGTAGGGCTCACACATTTAAAGGCTAGGTTGATGTCTATGTAAAACCTGTGCTTTTACAAATAAAAGTGAATCCAATTTTTAGGATTTCTCCAGTTATACTCTTCTTTTTTTTGTGGGTTTGTTTTTTTTTTTGTTTTTTTTTTTTAAGCTCTATTCTTTTTCTTGTAAAATTTTAAGTGAACATTTTCTGCTTAAATTTTTTTCACTTGAAGTGGTTGGTGGGAAATTTCTAAAGGTAACAAAATGTCAACTTTACCTCTGTTTTAAGTGAAAATCGAATTAATGCAAAACTTCAGATTGTGCCTGGAGATGTCTAATCTTTATTTTAATAGTTAAAAAAAACCATGTTTCCTAAAATTGTATTTGATCCAACTCCCATTTTTTCCCTTGGAAATGCTCTCAGTGAAAAGATTCTAACCACCCTGATTTATTTTTAAAGCAGCAATGATTGTTGCAGTAGGGTGTAATTATCTTTAGTTCCAAGATCTTTGATCACAGTGTGTTCACATCTAAATCTGAGCTAGGATCTAGATATCTTTTTTATGCCTTAGGCTAGAATTTGCAGGGTTTCTTTAACAAAAGAATTTCTTTTTATAAGATGCACACGCACAAGAGCAGCACCATGTTTTCTCTCACTATGTGGGAGTATACAGCCTTATTAAAATGCATTGTGATTTCCTTTAGCAGGAAGGCAAAAGGAAGAGGTCACCTATTTCAGACCAACATCACATATACAAGATCAATGACCGTACTATGGGAGTAATTTTTTCTTGCATAAAGTATAATATAGAAATAAAAGTGGGAATATAAAGAGGGGAGTAGTCTAAGAGCAGTGCCACAGGGCTGACTGAGGGGTAGTCACTTCTGCACTGCTGGGATAGACATCTACCTATGTTTAACTGCACATCTCACTTGAGTTTGCAAAACATATGAGGCTGTGTATAATATAACTGGATAAATTGCAGAAATAATTGCAGAAATGGTCCAGTTAATCAGCCACTCCTTGCAAAGGAAATTGCTTTATCTATAGGAGCATTATTGCTGTATCCTGTTCAGCTTTAACTTGAGTCCCTAAAATAGACAGCTCATCTTGCCAGACTCCCACAGAGGGAGAGTGGAGCTCCTCCAGAGGAGGAAAGGACAGGGCACTCCCTGCCTGTTGGATTCACATCTCCATCAATTCTGCATAGCTCCTGAGGAGTCGGAATGAACCTTTTCTCTTGGCAGTTTGACTGGCAAACCCACAACATTCCCAGTGAAAAACTGCTTATTTAATGCAATTGAGACTGGGATTTCTAGGTCTCAATAAGGACTCCAGATTTCTCTGAATTATTAGGTACATCTGTGCTGCCAAATTTCAGCTAACAGTCTGCAACATGAAAACCTTTATTTTTGAGTTTCCAAATTTGATTATAGTAATTCCATATTAAAGCTTACTTTTCTGAGTAAATAACTTAAGCGTGGCTAATGCATCTTTTCATCATTACCATTATTGTGATGATGGATGATGAAAGCAACCGTGTTCCTGAATTGTTAAGTTTTGGAAAAAAGGAAGCAAGTTTTAGATGTGTGGTGCGTTTTCATGTTAAATCTGTATAACCAAGACTGCACAGCCTCAAAGCTTGCCATCCTCTACTAGGCAAAAGGATTTAATTTCTGCTGAAATCTTAAATCATTGCTTATAGAAAGATGTCAGGTGACAGAAGCATTGAGAGGTAAATGGGAGTATGCTGGATGCTATCAGTTTTGATGGAGAAGGCACAATAAATTTATTTCTAGCAAGAAGGAAATTGTGCTGTTGGTAAAGCAGTATTATCTTGCCTCTTCCAATAAGTTTTCACCTGATGGATCAGGGAAGAAAACATCAGTATTAGTGCACAACATATCTCCCCTCTGAGTGAAAGTGACTTTATATCAGAAACACATGCTAGAAATGTCTCTTGCATTCCTGCTAATTTCTCAGATCCAGCACTGGCATATGCTCCTTATCTAATCTTGATTGCTGCATTAAAGCAATGCATGCTATTCTACTTTATCCTTTGTGAAACTTCAGACATGGTTTCTATTTTCTTTGCACTTCACTAAGGTAGCATATAACTGCTTGTAAAATGTTAACATCTGCGAAGGAAAAAATAATAAAAGGAAAGGCATTAATCAAAGTCTTGAGATTTATGGGCTAAATCTTTGCACTTTGGTCCAGGTAGTAGCTTGCTTTATCTGCTGAGGCAGCAGAAAGCGGCCAAAGCACTGCCCAGGCAGCATAATGGAGGGTTCCGTAATGGAGGGTTCTCCTGCACAGGAGCCCTGGGCAAAGCAGAGCTGCCCTGCCTGGATCTGCTGCCTGTCCCCTGTGCCTCCCTTCACACAAGTGACAGCACATAGTATTTAGAAAGCTCCTGTTCTGGGTCAGCAGCTGGCTGTAGCTGGGGAGTGCAGCTGCAGCCCCATGTTCATCCTAAAGTATGCTGGAAACTTTCTGCTCAGCTTCAGGGAAAGAGGAGCAGAACTTACAGCATGAACCTGGCTCAACTGAGAGCAGAGACAGGTTTTGTGATGATGGCTATCCTTTACCTGCAAGTTTTGATGAATTAAATATGCCTCCCCCAGCACAGCAGGGATCATTTGCCTTGCTATAACCGTCCTTTTGATGCAAAAGAAATGAGTAAACATGGATACAGAGGGAAGAATTATGGATCTGCTGAGGCCAATGTGACCTGTTGAATCCCAGGGATGAAAACAGCTACGCACGGGGAGGCTGGGATGCAGGGGCTCATTCATCTACAGGCACTCCTGCAGCTTTGCAGTCTGGCTTTACTGGTGATGCAATGCAAGCAGAGAATTATGAGCCTTGCCTGTGATATTGTCACCTCTCCTGACATATCTAATAAGACAAAAGCTCAAATCATCAGTGCCTGAAAGAAATGTGATCCTGACATGCAGCATATATGCTCCTCTCAACTGTTCCCCCAAGGCTTGCAGTGCTCACTGTGGTAGCAGTGCTGTGGGAACCTCTTCATTCCTCATGGGCAGCTGGGAGGATTTACCTTTCATATAAACAATTAGTACAGAAAAGATAAAACTTCCTAATGGAGAATGAGGCCTCAGGAAAAGCCAGAACTTGAACAAATCTGAACATATGGTTGACGTGTGCGAGGAGCAGGGGATGGGGCTATCTTCATTTGAACCTTTTTCTAGATTTCAATAATCACATTTGCAAAGCCTACCCTCATTTTTCTTTTCCTTCATTTACAGAGCTTACTACAGCTGCAGGCAGAGCAGGAACACCATGTACACAGATGGCTGGGCTGCTTCTGGTGAGGTAAAAAGGAGACTCTGATAAACCTGGTTTGAAAACCTGAAGGCACGGACTTCCACTAAGGGTGTGATGGAAGTCCATGGCCTTTCACTGAGGGTCACTTGGCCACCCCTCCTCCTTCACAATGTCCCAGCCAAGCCTTTTGCCTGTATGGTGTTTGGGACTGTAGCAACACTGTGGGAACGTATAACGCTCTTGAAATCCTGGTGGCACAGAAAGAAGTGGGAAACCCTTTGAGGTCTTCAAGAGTTAAAATCAGAATTGCCATTTGATGGCAGCATGGTTTAGTCATCAAATCTTGGCTCTTTCTAGACAAGACTGGCAGGATGAATTGCTCTACCACATACAGAAATTTATTTACACATTGATGTATTACTGGAAGACACTTCATAGTTACTCTGCCATTGACTGTTACTATCATTATGATTACTGTTGTTATTATGTCTTTCTGGGGATTAACAAGAAATTAATATTTGAAATGGAAAAGTCAAAGTTCTTGGAAATGTTTTACTATTCACAGATTGCCCGCGCTTTTGTGGTTTCACAAGTACCACTGGTACTTTAATGGCCGTACTGTTGCAGTCTGTTAGAAACATACACTCAGGCTGGATACCCATTACTGGAAATGATAGCGGGTGTCTGGAACGGAAATTGCATGTTCTTTTGAAAGTTTCAGCTGTCACTATATGTTACTTGCAGCATTAATATCACAAATTGGAATACAATGTAGAAACATAAAAGGATTTACTACTACAGAACGGGATGTGTTATGTGATGTAGTGCTGTGATATTAGACACCATGACATTTCATGAATAAAACAAAAGATATTACAGCATTCCTTACAAAAGGAAAAAAGGGCTTGAAGTCAGTCATGTTTACAGGGTGACACTCTGAGGACCATTTCAGATGATCAGAATTTAATGATGGCTCTTAAAAATCTAATTACACACTGATTAAAATTAATGAAATACAAAGGAGCAAAGGTAGGAATTAATGAAATAAGATTAGTGCAGGTAATACCAATGAAATACAGCATTTATGTTAACATTTAAAAATCATAATAAAACACCATCTAAATGGACACTTGAAAGAAAAATGATGACACGGACTAATAAAGATACTTCTCCTCTTAGATTAATGTCCAAACGTTTGTTCAGTGCACTGCATAGAGGAAGCGGAGCAGAAAATACCTACTCTCGATTTTTCAGGATGGTTATTTGATCTGTAGTGTTTCTGAGTCACCTCAGGGATGCTGGCCACTCAGCCAGAGGTGAGGCACAACCAGCAGAGTCTCTCCTGGCCACCCCCTCTCTTTCAACATGACCCAGGCAAGCCTTTTGTCTTCATGGCGCTTGGGAGAAGTGATGTGCAAGCCCTTATGTCAACTACTCCCCTTCTTTGTGCTGCTGGAGGACAGAACCTGGCCAGAGTGAACACCATGATCCATCCTATAGATCTAGACAGAGGGGGTAACTGTGGCTGTGGATAGGCTGGGGTTGTCCTTAGGATGTCTCCTCAATCTCAAAACCTTGCATATTTTATTATCCCTATATGCAGGTTGGATTCAACCTGAAAGACCTAGAAACCCCATCTGCCCCAGTAAGCAGTTAATGTGTCCTGCTAGGAAAAATTTCTGGCTGAAACTGGTGACATGGCATCAGCACAGTGGCAAACAGGGCAGAAGGAAGCTGCAAAACATGGAGCAGGTGTGGAGCTCTGGGCCCCATGTGCGCTCTGGATGTGCTGTTCAGTGCAGAGAGCACATTAAATTCTTCCCTTCTCAAACTCCTAGTGGGCTCACCCCAGAGCTGACCCAGGTTGCTACAGCAGCAAAAGAGTGCAAGTGAACAACAGAGCTGGCTTTGAGCTTAGTCTGGGGGCTGACCAGGGAAGTTGTGAATGCTCCATCACTGGTGGTGTTCAAGGCCAGGTTGGACAGAACCTTGGGTGGCATGGTTTAGTGGGAGGTGTCCCTGCCCATAGCAGTGGGGTTGGAACTAGATGATCTTAAGGTCGTTTCCAACCCTAACTATTCTATGATTCTATGGTTCTATGCAACCACTGTCCTTATTTGCCACTTTCCATGCAGTACTGTGCAAATGCAGTGTGTTATTCTGCCTATTATTGTCTTACCAGAGGATCATGGTTCTTCACTGATGGAATATTCTCATGGCTAAGTTCAGACTTGAGAGTATTCTGGCTCTAAGACTTTCACTAGTGTTGACATGGAATAATTTCCCCCTTATTAATCTCTGGACTTTTGCATATGGAAAATATTAAACGTGGCGGCTTGCCTGGGCTTTCCATTATTTATTATTTGTTTATCGAAGATTTACTCACATTTCTCTGAAGCCACCCATTCAGTCATGGACTTTGGATTTGCACAGTAGGATTTGCAGAGTAAGATTTGCACGTGGTGTCCAGTGGCACATAAGCTTAAGCATACATGCCTTTGACAACCACTAGCTTATTGTTGATATTTGGTTGCTGTTATTATTAGCAGACCCCACTGTGAAATTAGCTTCATTATTAATAAGCAATATCATAAGCATAGCCAATTTTCAGCATCTGAACTCTAATGTCAGGACAACGTTGTTCAGCTGATATCTTTCCCTCTTGTGCCCTTCTTCACTAATTAGCTGAGGATTTACTACCCTGAAAATACTTGGCATTACGGCAGGCAGTACATCCGAGGCAGGGTCTAACCTTCTTAGCTGCCATCCCCCATGCAAATCATGGCACTAGGCTGAGGAGACTCTATTGTAGGGCACATGTACCAGACCGATGAATCATGTGCACTGACTCGGTGTGTTTAATTAGAAGTTGATGTAGGTTCATTTGCAAAGGCAAACTGCATTGTGTTTTAGCACCCCTGCTTTTATTATAAGTTCATAATCCATGATATTTCAGTTCACTCCACTGAGTTGCTTTGAGAACATTTTTTGGGTCTGCAAATATTTCTCATGCTTATGCTACATGCCTAAGTAACCCCATGGCAATTGGTGTTATCCAGCAGTAAATGCTATGAGAATTTGCAGTAGCAATATGATTAATATGATCAGTGGCACATGTTTCCAAACTGGGATTTCTCCAGTCTCCTCCACTATTAGTGGGTTTTGGGGATGGATGCATTGGGAGTGAGTAAAGCAGCAGTGGCTGGAGAAGCCCTCAGGTTTTGGCATCAGAAAAAATCCGTATGGCCTCAAATTCCACTTTGGAAGCTTACTATGCATTGAAACATAATTAATGAGACATATGCTAATTTTTAATCTTGAGGTTCACTTTAACCATGTTCTGCATTTAAAAACATTGAGACAATGAACACTTCATGTTGCAGAAGGGTGCCAAAAATGTAAGTTTCGAGCATTCCTTCTCCTGAGTTGTTTTGACAGACATTTCATTTTCTGAAGCTGCAGTTAGAGCAATAAAAACAAAATTCACCACAGAAAAACAAACACCAGCTCCCTTCCAGAAAAACCGCTATATGATTCAAATGCTGGAAAAACGTATGGGTAGAGCCCATTGAATTTCCACAGGAGGTAAAGCTCATTAGCAAACACATGAAAGACAGCGAGCAGATTATTGCTAGCAAGATGTTTGTACAGTTCCTCCAGCAACACTTTATTTAAAGTTTCTGGTTGCTGGCACTTAGACAGTACGTGTGACCTTGGTTAGGGAATGGTTACTGCTGAAAAACAGACACTCTAAGAACCCTTACAGCCAGCAAGAGAGCTGGAGGGATGGAGTTCAGTGAAAAGGAGGGAAACCTGACATTTCTCTTTTTATTCCACAACAGTTCATCTATTTTAGGAGGTATACGGAAGAGGAAAAGCATCCCTGGAGTGGGAAAAGGAAGGCTTGAATGGAGCATGCCCAGGATTGTGTGCTGCTAATGGGGAGGATCTCCGATTTGCCCCCCAGTCAAAGGGGATTTGTGCTAAGCCAAAGGATGCTGGTTACTGTGTGCCTAAGGAGCACAGAGGAGCTTTCTCTTATAACTTCCTGTTCTTTGTTTAAGAAAATACATTAACTAGAGGAAGAGAGTTCTCCTTACAACCATGTATTACTATTTCCTTTAATTCCATCAAAATGACTTCTTCCCAACCCAGCCTCCCCAGCCAGATGCTCCCTGCAGCCTGTGGAGTGTTCAAAACCCCTTCATCTTTGCTGTCGGTAATGTTTTGCAGATTTCAGAGAGACTCCTGGGCTGTGTGTATAAAAGTATAGTTTAAGCAGTGACAAATAGAAAGCACATGCTTATTAAAGCTACATTACACAACCCTGCATAGCTTTAATGTCATCTGCTCCTAAAACAACAAACCTGTGCAGACTTCTGTCTGTGTGTGTCTCTTAAAAGAGGAAGGTAGGTCTGAGGTTAAGGTGACTCATGAGGACAAGCTGCTGTAGATTTGGGTCCACACTGAATATGCAAGTACCTCTATTAGCTCAAGGACACATGAGGGCTCATCATCTGATTAATAGGCACATGTATCATTCATACCTGTCAGGCTCTAGGCAGAACAGCCTCTGGCTTGTCTAAACACACAACAATGCCCTCACCATGAAAAATGAGGCATAAACACAAGATGTTGGGCTGGGCTGACAGCTGGTGCTTGCTTGATTTACTTGCTAATGCTCTATGAAAGCCTACATGCTTGAGCCCTGGGTTAAGCTTGGTTCAGACATGCAAGCCCTGGTTCTGCAGATCAGGTTCACTCTGATGTCTCCTTCTACAGTGAGCAGTATCCCAATGGCTGGTAAAGCTTGCCCAGATCCACTTCCAGGACAGAGTGGGCAATAGAGATTAAGACTGTGCTGGTAGATCCTCTTCTGCTTTCACCCCTGAGGTAAGGGAGAGCTGCTAGGAGGGAGGGTGGCTTTGGACCTTCCTCCTCACTTCTGCTTCTTCCCCCAGGCTGTCTTGATCAGTGCCCAGCAGTCCTTGAATAGTTTCAGCCATCTAACTTTGTTTTACTTAGAGTCTGAGGCAGGCTTCACAAGCCAAACATGTAATCTTTCTGATTTAAGTCCCTGCGTGCTCAGCAGCACACAGCACATCGTTGGTATGCAGCACTGGTAGCATTTGACTAAGACAAATGTTCTCTATGTGAACTCAGAGTCTGTGTCTTATTTAATTTTGCCATTTTCAATTAAACTTTGCCTGTCCTTCCACTGCCATTTTGAGTCCTGTTTAGTGCTAATATTTAATATACATGAACTTCAAAATGGTTTTCTTATTTCAGCCACATATGTCACACATACTTTCAAGGATAAAAATAATGTTTGAGTTTAGCTTCTTGATTTCTTCTGTGACTTTTGTTGCTACAGAAATGTCAACAGTTCAGTTCAATTAGCATCATATCAGTATTTTCATATATTTGCAATGGGAAGGGAGGAGGACAGAAAAACAGCCACCGAAGGCAGAGCACACTGCTGCATGTAAAACTAATAGAAGGCAAGTGAATAACATGGGATATTATCACAGGGTTTTTTTCCAAGACGCTTTCTGAAGTTATCTGTATATTTGAAGTTTCCCACAGTGATACACTTCAAGTTTTTAAAACAACACAAACATTTGCCTTGGCTGAGAGCCTAGTGTAAAGAATAAAAATTATCAACACAACTAAATGGCTTAAAAAGACAAGGTATTGTCCCTGAGGAGAGGTAGAAAATGTAAAAGTGATCTGTACAGCCACAGTCCTATTCATGTGTGGCCAGCAAAAACAAACTGGTTGAGTCAGTTATCTCTTTTAAATGGAGAGTTTTTTCTTTACCTGTCCATCATCTCTCTGGGATGCACACGTACCATCTAACTGGTGTACTTTAAGTACAATTAATATTTGTTCTGTGTCTTGTAGGTGCTTTCTCAGTAATGACGTTTATTCATTACTCTTCTTCAAGAATTAATGAAGAAGCCAGAGGGGCCATGGATCTCATGATCCACAGTGGCAGAAAGTTGTGAGCAGGTTATCTGGATTGTATAAACCCCCAAAAGGTATTTTTTTTTTTCATGGTTTGTAGATTATTACATTCACACAGGTCATTGAAATCCTTTTTTTTCCCCCATTTCTTTTATTTATTCTTCAGCCTTTTTGTGAAAAGCAGCAAAGTTCAAATCTCTGGCACACTGAATTTTTTGGCAGCTTTTTAAAGCTGTCCGGAAACCACAGTGAAAGCTTCCATAATCAGATAATGACTGATATACAGTGCGTGTCGATAGAAGTGTTTGAAAATAAAATGCATGGTGCTATAAAATGGGTTTACTAGATAGTAAATAACATTTCAAATATGCAAGAGAATCACATTCCAGTCCTGCTTTCTCTCTGCTGCCTTCTTTTGCTCTAGGATCTGCTATACTTGTGGGAAGTCCAGCACGAACTCAAGCAGTTATAACTTTGGGGAATATCTCTGCCAACTCCGTAAAGATACAATTTAGATGTCCCTGTTGGCTGGCTGGTCTGCCTGAGTAGCTTTCACAGCTGATGGGAAGAGACAGACCCTCCAAAACTCAACACAAAGCAGGAGTCTCTCTCAGGTTCCCCATCACCCTCAACAGCAGACACTCACTGAACAAAGAAAAACCCCAAAAAGACCAGCAGCTACCCTGTTCTGAGTAGGAGGGTAGGCTATCCAAACCCTTGTGTCATGCTGGAGTCTGCTGCTTGCTGTTGCCCTCCTCTGTGCACTTATACCTAATAAACCAGCAAGGGAGAGAGGATGACAGCATTGCATTTACAGGGCATGTCCCCATTGGGTGACGGGCTGATTTTCCCACCTGCATGCACAGCTATCAGCTGCCTCTCTGTCTGCAGGTTGTCTCTTCCCCAGCATTTCAGCCCTAAGCTCTCCAGGGGCTGAATTTGTGTACTGTGTTCACCCCAGGCCAAGCATAATATGCCTGGCCTGTAACTTAATTTGTGTGTGCTGCCTCATTTTGCACTGAGCCTGGAGGCAACCCATTGCATTGAGACCATTTAACAGAAGCTGGGGGAGGGAGAGGACACAGAAAGTGCCATGGCTCAGCCTTGGCACCAGGGTACGTGAAACTAGTGCATGGGTGCCCAGTCCACTTGATCCTCTAGTACCTCTTCAGCTGTTGGCTCTGATAAATACAAAGAGATCTGAGAGAGCTTAGTCCTAATGAAAGATGAGTGTATGGAGTTACTGTCAAAGGTCTTGAGAGGCTGTTTTGCTGCCAGAAAGGGAAAAATATCCAGTGTACACCATACAAAAGCAATGACCAATTAAAATGAAGCTGTGGGAGTGACCCTGCTAATGAAAAGGACTTGTTTGCATGGGCTTATAGAGGAGTGAATGACCAGTTAGGGGAAAATATTATTTGCCTGGGAAAGCTTAACATTTGAATAAGGCAAACAGGCTGCTGTTTATCTGTAGCAGACCACTATGTCCTGTTGAAAACACTGAAATGAATTTTTCTCTCCCTCTCTCTGAAGCTGTTCTTTTTAAGATCACGCAAAAGGGAATCCAATGTGTAATTCTCTCATACATGATCTTTAATCTGTTTCAGCACAAATTTGTAGCAGTCCTTAACAGAGAAAGAAAAAAATGTAATTGTTTGGAATGAATGTTTGGTCATCTTCGAACACAGAGACTATAGAATACTGTTCATATCTTGGGCAGAGGATTCTTGTGACTTCTGGCTTGTTGACAAAACTGACTTTAAATGGTTTACATGAACATTTATGGGGTCATCATAGAGACTGGAGCGTAAGAAAAAAAGAACAAATTGTGTGGGATTTTTGTATGGAGATGCAGGGAATGACTGTTAAGTGCTCACATGCACTCATTTCTGCCTATACTCCATGAAAAATCAATTGAAGTTACTGAGAATACTCTGAGCTTTAAAATAGGAACATGCTTAACTACGTTCCTGGGGCATGAAATGGCTGCCACATTGCTGGCTAAGTTTTGGTAATGCTGAAGTCTGTCTACTCGATGCATTTTGCCCTCTTACTGTGAAATCACATGTGGTTTGAAAGAGAATTTTGTGAGTGCCTCTGAATGCAAAATCCAGCTTGTAGATGTGTGCATGAAAGGCTCCGTGTAAATGTCAGCCTTTATTATTGTTACGAATTTCCGGCTTCTGTTATTAAGACATTTTATAGGGATCTTTGTGTGTCTCTCTGTCTTGCCTTCGGATTAAATGCCTGCCACAAATCTCCCTGGCATCCCATGGAGGGGATTGCCTTAACTCGGTGCTCTTCTAGCCTTTCCTTCTGCTCAGGGAATAAAGCTCCTTTAAAAAAATGACCTCATAAAAATGGAGCAAATGCTGAGCTCTTTGTTTTTCTCAGGTCTAACCTCCAGGAAGACTACAGATTCATTTATTCTATAAAACACAAAGAAGTAAATCTTCAGCACAATGTGTGGGGAATTAGCCACTTAACTCCCATTAACATTAATGGAAATTGAATATTTATTTGCCCCACAGCACATAAATCTTCACCTTGTAACTTCTACAGTTTCTAACTAAAATGTTTCCATTGTTCTAAGGATCCTGGTTATCCTGCTGGAGTGTTTACTAGGATGTCAGCTTATGGGAGATATATTGAATTTTCAGTCCTTTCCCTTCAAGTAAGCTGTAAAATGTATTGGGGTTCTGTAATGTGAACTTTCTGAAACCTCTATGTGATAAGCTCAGATGATTCAAACCTTCTCTGCTTGGTGCTGGTCCCATCATTCCTGCTGGGAGCTGGAATCATTTGACATGAATAAACTGTTGTGACTGATAGACTGTTGGTCTGCCCCCAGGGTGATGGATGGATGGACTGAGGCTGTCAGTGCTCTGCCATGAGTCTCCACCTTTTCTAGAATCTATATTTCTTCCTTTCTTCCTTGAAATCTGTACTGTCATTGTAAAAGAATTGCACTCTCCGCTCTTTCTTCTTTACTTAAAGTCAAGATCAGGTAAATAAATCAAGGCCCAGATAATGCTGCTTTAAGGAGAACGTTTGTCTCTCCTCTGGAGGGAGGTGAAGGGGCCATAGCTCAGCAAGACCTATTGGATGCTTCATAATTGTAATTTGTATTTACCTGGAAGACATTGGGATGCTCTCAGGATTGATGAACCAATGGACCCTAACAAATACCTGAATATAAAAACTGCCAGTCTCTGGCTGAAATCCAGGCTGCTATACTCCATGGCAAAACTTCCCGTGACTTCAGTACAGCAGGTTTGACTACTGCATGAAATGACTTTTCCCTAAAGCACTCCATAGAAAGCTATTGCTCTTCTGTGTGGTTTATTTTAACTGCTCTGAGGAAGTTAATAAATCCTCCAAATTTCTGGTTAAAAATAAATAAGTAACAATGGAAGCAGAAAGGCTCCGTCTTACCTTCTATCGATTTATGAAGTATTGTAGAAATTAAGCCTTCCTCTGCACCTAAGTGGATTGAGCTAGAGAGTTTCAGGCAGGACATCAGAAAAAGCTTCCCAGGGGTAAGGGTTGAGAAGCACAGCTGCAGGCTGCTGTCTCTAGGAGGAGGCTAGATAAATTGTGAAGGACTTAGGTGGTCTAGTCTAGGCTGGACAGGCAAAGAGGAAGAGAAGGGTTGTTACTTTAGACACTACCTTCCAGCTCAATCATTCTGCTGGAGCAAGAAGGGATCCGTTAATTTTCAACGTTGTTACATTGAGCCTGTTTAGTTCTGTAAGACTTTTCAATGACCTAAGAAACCCTTTTCCAGTGCCATTCTTCAGATGGCAGAGAACCTGAATGCAGGGCAGAAATTACTGGGCAATGTGGCATTAAGAGGGAAGAAACCTTGGGCTGTGATTGACCCATGGCTGAACTTGTGGTGAGAGTCCTAGTAAACTATAAAATCATTGCAAAGAAGAAACTACATGAAAAACCAATCCCCAGGTACACAATTCCTTTGTGAGCACGATTTGCCCCCATTCTGTGTTGCTGTGATCCTGGGGAGTTGCACCGAGTGCCATGTAACAGAGAACCTGCCTTCCTTCCTGTTCTCAGCATTTTCTAGTGACTCAAGCACGTGCAAGCATCACACATACCAGCAGCACAGGATCTCTCCTCTTCTGGGCTTTTTACAGACAGCTCTTAACTGAGCTAAGTGTCTGAGCTGTGCATAATGCCTTTTTTAATAGTGTACTGAACCTATGGCTTTTATTATCCTGAGCAGCTTGCTCACTGCACCTGTCAGGTTCCTCCTGAGACTGAAATGAGAGCAGGCTCTGCGTCTGTTTTCACAGCTCCAAAGCAGAGACAGGGATTTGTCAGGAAACCATTAAGCAATAATACACCATTTGTTGTGGATCCATTTTCTTTCCTGAAGCCAAAGTATTTGTTTTCAAGGTTCAGGGAACAGGATTCTTGTGCAACTTATGCCAATATAAATGCACAGGAACCCTCCAGGCAATTAATAAGGACTACGCTGCACACTGATTCACACACATGGGAAACATGGGTATCTCTGGAGCTTTCAAGCCACAGACACTGGATGCACAGTTAGGCTTAGGAATGTGAGACCTATGACATACTAAAACATCAAATTGTTGCTGTTGTTAGGTATTTAAAGCATCACAATCAGAAACAATTGGCAAACAGTTAATCCCATGGGCAACATGTAATGCCATGTTAAGCTTGGACCCAGGAAACAGCTTTAATTTCAGGTTTAGCTCCTGTGAAATATATTTACCAGGAAGTCTTTACTCAGATATTTTTGTTTGTTTTTTTTCAAATGTGGCACCATTCATCAAAACCCTTAAGAAATATCAAACTAATATTAACTGTGAACAGGTGCCATTAATGTACGCCTCATTGCACCTTACATTTGGTGTATTCCTTCCTGAATGATAAATTAGCAAACTACACTATACTGGGTATCAGTTACTGAAATGTAAGTATCTCAAACAGAAATTGGTTCACAATTTTCAGTATCTTCCTTCAAGACAGAAGGATAGGAAATGATCAAAGGGGAAAAAAGAGCAAAAACCAGATAGGAAATTGCAATTACACAATGTTGACTCAAGTATTTCCTGTGGAAAAGAACATGGTATAATTAAATTATATAAAGATAAATTTCCCATTAACTGTTTTGCTTGTCGTCTACCTTACGGTCCACTAACTCTGGTCACAAAGGCTCAATCCAACACAGTGGTCACAGTTTCAATAGGTCATGATCCATTTGCTTGATCCATTTTCTTGGGCAGAAGGATGCATTTATTGGAACAGGCTGCCCAGGGCAGTGGTGGAAACACTGTCCCTGGAAGTGTTCAGAAAACATGTAGACGAGGTCCTTAGTGACATGGTTTAGTGGTGGACTTGGCAGTCCTGAGGTACAGTTGGAGTTAGTGATCTTAAAGGTCTTTTCCAACCTGGCTGATTCTGTGATTCTGTGATTCTATACTCCAGCTGGACTAGATGACCACAGCATCCCTCTGGAGCCGCCCAGCTTGCCTGGATGCACTGTTCTAGCCTGACTGGGCATGTACAAGCTGATTAAGTCCTAGCTGATGATGGCATGGCCATAGCAGCTACACAGTAATGTAGGAGTCTGGTTATGGCATTGGGCAACATCACTGAACTAGTCAAAATGATATATGTTCAACTAGTGGAGAAACAAATGTAAATATCAGATATAACTGCATTTATCTCTCTCTTCTTTTGTTTTTTCTTTCCCCAAGAGCTGGAGGGATTTCCAGCAACAGATAAAATCATTTTCACAAAATGTAAATGCAGCATTTGTTCCAGAGCTTGTTAGGTCCTGAAATCTCTAGGTGGGGTTGGGAAAATGACATGCTCAGCTCTTCGCCAGCAGCAAAGCTATTAGAGCCTTTATAAATGTTATCCACTTCAGTGTTGCTGTTTGTGCCATATTCCCAACAGCAAATGCAAGCATCATCAGGATCCAACAGGCTCCCAAGAATAAGGCCAACAATTCAACTAAAAATATATATAATTAAGCCATAAAATGAAAAATGTCTGCAAGATTATCATCCTTGCAGCTAGTTGGAATGTACTTGGGAAATATTTTTATAGTTAGTTGCAAATATGCTTTACATGGAGAGAATGTTGCCAAAATAACACAAAATAGATTGATGAAATAAAAAATGAAAATGGAAAAAGATAAAAATGGAAATAACTTTTTCACATGGCTAGACAAGTTGCTTGTAAATATTCTTTCCTTCTGTTAGAATCAGCTGTCTGGTGTCTGGCCTAAGGCTCTGTTTTGTAACCTGTCAGACTGTGACCTGTAAGAGTGGATGCCAAACATCAGAAGAGTGATGCATTTATAATTTATTAATCCTTCATTCTTATGATGTTTTAATAATTCATGACCTTTCTCATAATCTATCCCCTCCAAAAATTTCCATTTCTGGCATACTCATGAACTTCTTCAGACTATCAGGTGCTTCAAATGTAGTGTCTAAATCACATTATATTGTTTCTGTTAGGTGTCTGGCTAAGCAGAACTTTTCAAACAGAACAGTAATGGGCATCACACAAAGAATGTTATTCCACTTCCCCCAGTTTCTTAAATAAGTGATCTTAGGGAATTAGCAGTAGCTGGTTTACAACATTACTGTAAAAATTCTTATTATTATATAATCTAATATTGTCTGAATACTGATAAGTGAATAATTTCATATAACATCCACAAATAACTTCACAAGAAAATGAGTCAGTAGTGTGCTCGAAGTCTGAAGGATTAGAGCCTCTGCACTGCCTCTGGTCTTGTTAAAAATGTCTTTCTCATACTGCTATGGGATGGTTGGTGCCTGAACATACTCTCACTAACATGCTAAACAACTTGTGTAAGGGCAAATCAGGACCTGCACCTCCCTTTCACAAGAATGAATGCTCTTGGCTTTCAGCAAAGTGAGTGGTGGCATTGAACACCTGAACTATCAAACACTGCACACATCTGGGCTCATTAGTAAGGACTGTCATTTGTGCTCCTATTTATTATAATATCACCTGGAAGTCTTCTAGTGTTTATTTGTCAGATAAACTTCTCAGTCTCCAATATATTGAATTATTTGCTGCTTAGAAGAGTGCAGGTATGTGGGAAATCTAACACATTAGCAAGATCTGATTGCACAAAACTGCAAAAGCAAAACAAAACTATTGTCAGGTTTGGTGGGCAACTGAATGGGAATTTGACAGGGGATTCATTAAAAATCATGTCACATACGCCCAGTACAGAACTACAGTATGAGATGGGCAATTGGCTTTGTTGGACTTAAAAAGCTGAGCCCAAACTTTGCTGGAAAACTCCCTAAGGCCATGTAATTTACAGAAAGACCAAGCTTTTGAGAGCATAAAATTACCCTTCTTCCCTGCCATCTTATCCTGTATTAAGTTTAATTGCTCACAAAACTTGGCGACATTCTCACACCCATTTAAAGAAATGAAGTGGTTCTGTCATTTTTTTAACACTCTTGATATGAAAGTGTTTCAATTGTGACACGAACCTCTGCCTCCTCCCCTTCCCCCAAAATATACATTTTTCCTGAGAGAACTGAGCTTGGAGGGAACAGATGGGCTAAAAATAGTTGATTTTGGCCAAGACCATCAAAAGTCACCAGTGAGTTCCAGTGCCTCTATTTTTAGAGATGAGTACTGACCACTGACTAGAAGTCACATTCCTTCACATTTTTAAAGCTGAGCACCCCATATCTTGATATGTCGTTTCCAAAGCACAGGCATGAGCAATAGTCATCCAAGAGCTGCTGTGGGATCACCATCCGAGTCTTGACCCTTCATCAAAGCTCTGCTATCCCAGCAGGCGAAGCTCTCCAGAGTTTCTGCACGTAGGGCTGACCCATTGAGTCACTGACCCATCAGTGCTGTTTCATCCTGAGAGCACTAGATGCAATTTGAATTTCCTCTCCACTCTTCTCTGCCAACTGGTCATCATCTTAGAGAACGGTAGAGTCAAATCTGTTACCTGGAAATGAAAGACTCCTAAAATATGAACCAAAGAGTAATCCCAATGGCATGAGCCATCCATGCCCGGTCTTTGTTGCTGGTACATATACCAGTTCATTAGTGCTGTCAGACCTCAGAGATTATTGTGAAATTTACCAGCCCAGTATATAAAGACTTGAGGCCATGAAGAGGACAAGTGGGAGGTGTCCCTGCCCATGGCAGGGGTGTTGGAACTAGATGATCTTAAGGTCCTTTCCAATCCTAACTATTCTATGATTCTATAAACACATTTCAAAGATAAAAGAGGAATGTTTGCTATTCCTTTCAATTAATGTAGCATGCACTGTGACAGTGCAATTAGAAATGGGGTAGAAATTCCAAGTTCACTAAGTGAATATCTGTTAGCACTTGCTTTTTATCTACAGGCCTATTTTTCAGTTGTGAAATGCTGTTAGTCCATCGTGGAATATTGTCATGTGCTTGGTAATTGTATGTTTTGCTGTTCATATGAAAACAAATTAATTCAGGTTTTGGGGTGGACAGCATGCAGGGGGAATTCCTGGTGATCAAGTACGAATATACCATTGGCATATGTAACAATTAAAAACCCTAAATAGGTTTTATAAGAGCAGTCTTTTCAAGGTACTGTGCACTTACAGCTCCTGTTCTCTTCAGTGTTATGTACTGAACTTGACTGGACCCAACACAGCACTACATTAAATAAATGTCAGGTTTTCTGCACAGTGTGAAAGACAATCCTCTGTGAAGCAGAAGTCAATGAAGGCAAATTTTCTGCTGTGTTTATTGGCGATAAACATCTTGAGAGAGAATGTGAGCATCTACAAACACCGGGTTATAATGTTAATATAGTCCCTTATCACCTTATAAACGATCTGTATCCTGACACGGGAAGTGAGCTTCAGTCCCAGATGAGTTATGAATGAATGACTCCCTAATATAAATAAAAGGAGGAGGATGGGCCTTGTCGAGCAGTCTGAACACAAAAGCTGGAAACATGAGCCAGGAACTTATCTCAGCTTTGGAAAGCGAGCTGCTTTGGAGTCTGGTCCAAAGCTTGGTTAATTAAGTGGGAGTCTTTCCAGAAACATCAGAGGACTTTATCACTCTTTATTAGGGCTACCATATGTCCACCTTTTTTTCTTACATTTGTCTTCTTTTTATGCCCCCAAGCTCTTTCTATTGGATTTCTGGTAGGTGCAGCTCATATCCAAGTTTCCCCAAACCATGAAGTGCGTGTGTGTAGAGTGGATCTGGTTTCCCATGTTGGGCAGATGAAGGACATCAGTGGACACAAGTGGCAGATGAATGTGAGAAAGTGACGGAGGGTCAGGACAGGATGAGGAGTGTTGGCTGGCAGAAGGACCTGGGCTGGGAAGGTTGATGAGGGGGGAAAAGGGGAAGGAAAAAAAGCTTCAATGCCTCATCTGCCCAGCAGGGTGGGTGCCATAGTCAATTTCCAGTCTGGAGAGCTGTCAGGTTCAGTTCATGTCTGTGAAAAGTAAATGTTATTAAGCTGCCCCCTTGGAAGGACAAAAACAAAGGTTTGAAGCCTGAAATTTGAGGAAAAAGTTATTGGAATAAAATAATTTTATAAAATTATATTTGAGGTGAAGGTTTTTCTTGTCATAGCAGTGCAGGTGACTGAGACAGTGATGTTTCATGCCCAGCCCCTTCTGCTCCTCGAGATGTCTGGCTGGGGTGTAAGATGTCCACTGCAGACCACTGCATGGTGGAAGATGTCCAGGTGAGCTTTAGATGACTTCAGCCTGGTGCTGGGTTCATCCCGCGTTTGGGTGCACAGCACTTGACACCAGGCAATAGCTCCAGGGCTTTCTCCCCGCTACCATGCAGACACCATCCTCAGGTGCTGCGCTCAACCTGCTCTAAAGGGGAGGAAGGTGGCTCACACACGCTTGTTCCCACTGTTTACCAAAATTTGTGTCCCTCTTCTCTCCTACACTTCAGGTCCTGGGCAAGATGTCCTATGACTTTGTTCCTCCTCAAGTATTTCCAGTGTCATGGTTGAAGCTGAACTCCAAATGCACACGTCTGGAGCTGGGGCTATTCTTTCCTTTGACAAATTGCTCAGACCTCACACCTCTACAGCTAAACAAATGTAATCCAAGCATCAGATCATAAAATCTTGGAAAAAAAAAATATTTGAACTGCTGGCATGGCTTCTAGTAGTACCCTGGGGGCAGCTCTCCTTTCACATGTCCCCAGAGGCATGTAAAGTATTTCACTCCTAGTAACTGAGCTATAAATGTAGGTCTCAAGCAGTATATGCTCCATGTTACAATGTGAGAACTCTCAGGGCTTTCACTTTTTGTGCAGAAGATTATCAAAGCACCTTTAAAAGGAGCCAGATTTCCTGCCTCACCTTTCCTCTCCCATTGCTCCAACATCCACTCTTCAAGAAATTAAAAGGTGTCAAACTTTCTTCAACACGTGTATCGAGACACGCTGCCTGAGCAAATGGAAAGGAAAGACTTTGGTCTCTTGAGGGCTTTTTGCTGGCTGCTCACAGGCGGGTAGCAGCTCTGGCAACCAGGTTCTACACTCCTGTTACCATTTCAGTAAGACAGAGGCAAAGACATGCTGACCATGGGCAGACAGGCTTATTTCCCTAACCTACTTATACTCCATCACTATGAAAGCCAATGTGCTGGAACAAGCATGTCCCTTCATGTTTTAGAGGAAAGAATGTGATTTTGCAACTCACTGTTCTCCTTTTCCCTCTAATTACCTGTGGTGTACACTTGTACTTGAAGGAGAGCTGAGGAAAGTCGGGATAACACATATACAGCTGATCCTCACTTCTCACCCCGGTCTCCCAATTACCTGAACTGTAATAAATTAACTGTGAGAAATGGGTTATTAAATACAAAGTTTTGACTTGTCCTTGCAAACTACCTTGGAAGTTTCAGGACTCATGGAGAGGGAGCCTTGGTGCCAGGCCACTGGGGAAGCTGGTGGGTAAAAATGCGGGTCACCAAAAGTTCACCCTGCCAGTCCAGTGCCAGGGATAACCGAAGCACCAACAGTTTCCTGTTGTGAAATGTGCAGGTGTCGACTTCTGCTCAGTTCTGGAAAGGAATAAAACTGAAAACTTTGGTGTTTTTCAGAAAAAAAAAAGGGAATTGTTTTCTTATTCTGAATAAACACCTGAGGCACCTGGATCCAGCATCTATCTCTCACACTGAAGAAATCAATGATTTCTTTGCTCCTTCACCCATTGGTTATGGTACCAGGTGAAAGATTTTGCACTATTTCAAAACAAGGACTTGAAAATAACTTTTCCATATTGCAGGTGAGGGGCCTGGACACCAGACACTCTCCTGGATGATCAGGGCAGGAGAGGCAGAAAGGGGTATGCTCCTGCTCTGCCTCCTTATGCATCAGTTTCACACCTTGTCGCGAGTTAAATTTAGCAAAACCAGTACATTTGTGCAGAAAGCTTCAGTTCAAATTAACTGCCATTTTCCAACAGCACAAAACCCCAATTCACTGAAAACTTGCTAGTGATTTCGATATAACTGCCACTAGTTTGATGGTGCTTATGACATGAGGCAGGATCAAACTCAGCAGTGGAAGGATAAATAATTTTTGCATGCTGGAAGAGCAAAAGTCAAGCTTTTGATGTGAAAAGGCACCTGAGCAACTAGTGGTTGACATTCACAGCACCAGAAAACTGGGTTCTGAGGAGGGACACTGAGCTTGAAGGAACAAAGAGAGGTCACACCGCATTTTCTGTGGAACAACAGTGGCTGCACCTGCCAGCCAGCTCATCCTGAGGCGGGTGGCTGGAGCTCAAGGATGTGCCAGTTCTTTTCTTTGAGGTGGCTTTCTGCCCACTGCAATTATGGAAGGAGGAAAACAGCAGTTCTGTGAATAAAGCTGGCAGCTACCCAATACAGCCTGAAGAAATAACCGTACCTTGGAGAACCCTTTCTTTTTCTTTCTGGGTTGGGCCAAGCTCTTTAAAGGAGTTTAGTATTCATGTGGGCATCTTCATTTCAAGATGCTCATTAAAGATAAAGCCTACTGCTGGTAAGAAATGCCTAAGATGCTGGTGTGAGAGGTTTGCCTGCTCTAGACACTTCTTAATCTGTATCTGGTCAAGGTTGTTTTGAGCTCAGAAGCATTAGGCTTAAAAATACTTCTAGGATTTAACAGTGACCATTATAGTTCTGGACAAGTTTATTATCCTATATGGTTGCTGAATGAGCTTAATTCTTGACCACAAAGGCTTCCTCGTTTACTAAATCCTGACTTTAATTGGCTTCACGTTGAAAAACCATCCTTGGATCAGTTTTAACTGCATTCCTTTTTACTGGGGCTAGATCCATAACAACTTTGTTTTCTTGGCATGAGACATCATGCACAGAGCTCCTCAGCTCTGTGGATACTGTTCGCTTAAAAGTAATGGTCCTGAGCCTGCCTGTATCTCAGTCATTAGAGTACTTCTGCAGCATCCCCAAGTCTTCCCCCTTCAATTGCAGAGCTATGCTTAAGTCTCTCTGTTACCATCCTTGGGGTTACAAACTAAGCCCATACACTGAGCTCCTCTCCAACGTATATTTTAGGAAGTTACTCTGAGCCATGAGGCCATTGGCCATATCCCACACATCTCTTGACACCAGGGAAGTGAAGTAAAGCACCATAAAGGAGCAATCATTTCCCACTTGCTGAGGCTGGAGAAAGAACTCTGCAGTTATTACTGTGTATTGGCAGCCTCCTGGTAAGAGCAAAGCCTCCTTTGGGTTACAGGGTTATGAGTAAATCAAATGTAAGAACATTTACACCATGTGGTTTTAAAGCAGATCTTTGTTCTATATGGTGAGAAACTGTATTACCAAATTTTTACAAACAGAAAAGACACAGATTCAGTCATCTGGAATAAAAGTTTTGGCTTATACACAGCAAAAGCCGACACTCATCTGCTGAGAGTTCCTAGACATTTATCTACTGAAAACTAACAGGAGAAAAGATTCAAGAGCAGAGGAGTCACTATGAAGAGAAGATGAAATGAGAAGGAACAATAAAGAACGCGGAAATCAGAGTTCATTGGAAACAAAAGTTGCATAAAGGTTAAAGCAAAACTGCAGACAATAAGACCTGCATTCTTGAAACCATAAACTATGGCAAAAGGGCTAATGTGAAGAAGAACATTATGCAAAGGAAATGAATACTGTAGAGAAAAAAAATGCAGGTTAAGGCAATGTAAATAGCTTTCTGAGATACACACACCCTTCATGGCAGTAGTTCCTTCTGAAGAAAGGTATTATATTTTAATATTAATAGATGTATTTATTCAAATTACTCCTAGCTCACATCACAAGGAAGGCTTCGGGGTTTTCAATTTGTGGGTCTACATTGAATAATTTTTCTTTGTCTTTTTTTCTTTTTCTTTTAGAACAATGTAATATATTTTTCATATTAAGAAAACAAGAGATGGAAAGATTACCTTTGGCACTTCCCATCCATGACCCCATTTGCTGCTGATGAGAAAAGGAAGG
This sequence comes from Forpus xanthops, assembly GCA_032466535.1. Taxonomy (NCBI): domain Eukaryota; kingdom Metazoa; phylum Chordata; class Aves; order Psittaciformes; family Psittacidae; genus Forpus; species Forpus xanthops. The sequence goes on from JASSUY010029769.1 coordinate 58,989, forward strand.
CAGAAGATAATTCTTCCTGAGACTACAACCCCTGCAATTGCCAGATGTGAGTGCAGAAAAGAACAGGGACTTGTTAGCCTGTCTAAATCCACCCTCATCCCAATGACCTTTACCTTGAAGCATCATCAGGGCCACCTCCTGCAGACCCTGTTGCTTACTGCTGAATTTCATCATCCTGAGTATGTAGCTGCTGCCTGGTGTCATGGGTTCAGCAGCAGCAGTCATTTTTCCCCTTTAAACAGTAGCTGGTGTAGCTCTGTATTTTGGATTTTCGGCTTGGGAACAGTGCTGAGAACACCAGTGTTTATAGTTATGGCTTGGAATGTTTTGGTCTTACCAAGGACTTTCTGAGTTTCCTGCTCTGCCAGGGAGGAGGGAAGCCTGGAAGAAGCCGGGTGGAAGGGGAGACAGGACACCTGACCCGGGCTGACCAA
>JASSUY010029769.1:59522-71813 GCA_032466535.1 Forpus xanthops
CTCCAAGCATGGCAGCTACACCACTCCCAGGGACAAGTACAGCAGCTACTCAAACTTCGACTGTAACGGACAATGCAAATATTCCAGCTCCAAGTACAGCAGCTACACCAACCCCAGGGACAAATACAGCAGCTATCAAACTTCGACCGTAAAGGACAGCTCAGATACTCCAGCGCCAAGTACAGCAGCTACTCAAACTTCAACCGTAACGGACAGCGCAGATACTCCAGCTCCAAGTACAGCAGCTACACCACCACCAATAACAACAATAACGCCTGAAACCACGACACCTGGAAAGTTATGGGCATTCCTCCCAGCACACCTCTGCATCAGCAGCCAGCCCTGTGCCTCTGGTAATGAGTGCTCGATAGGAACCACTTCTCTTATTTTGGAGGATTTTGTCTTGTGTGAAACACTTTGGCAGTGTATTTTCTCACAATTTCCTTTGGCAGAAACAGCAGCCTTACCTGAGGGAAGCAGTGGTACCCCCCCCACCCCAAATCAGAGTGCCTCTCTTCCCACACAGTCCTTCAGGGGTTTTATGCTCTATCAGGAGATTGCCTTCTGCCTTGCTCAAAACTGCTTGGCTGAGTAGGTCCTCTTAAAAGCAGCACCTCTCCTATCATGAGGTCTTTACTCCCTTTTCCCAGTGTAATTTATAAAGCTAATTGTACAACACTGATTACAGAACTCCTGGTGTGGCCAGATGAGAGGAGCAGTTATCTCCTTTGCTTTGTAACCCATTCCTCCACCCTTCCGTCCTCCAGTCCTGTCTGGCTGCTTTGCACCTACTGTTGCCAGCAGGTCTGTTTTCTCTTTAGTTTCTTCATGAACATTTCCATCCGAAGTGTATTTTGCATTTTTATTGGTCCTCCCCAGACATGTGGCCTTTCATCTACAGACATTGAATCCACACACTGATTGCAGCAGAGCGTGCAGACTGCAGCAACTTCCCATGCCACACCTTCCATGCCTTGCTGCCGATTTCCCAGTCCCAGCCCGTCACTGTCTCCTGTTGCATGAGCAGCAGCATCCCTTCCTCTGTGCCTGGACCAGGCTCTGTCCTGCATAGTATGCAATTGCCCCCAACTTCATCCTTGAACACTCCTTCTGCACAACAATGCAGTGAGCATCTCTGGGCTTTCCTTTCAAAAATACCTCTCATATATGTGGTAACCACTACTGCCTGCTGCCTAACAACCTTGAGGATGTGAGCAGGATGCCCAAGAGCCCAAAAGTTTTTCCATAGTGGGAATGGCCTCTCCCAGGATTCTCACTGGGCTTTTTTTTTTAGAAAACCTCAGCTCTGTTTTGTTCAGGGTTTTGCTCAAAAAGTCAAACAAAGTGAAGAGTGCTGGAAAGATAGTGGAGGGGTGGGAAGAACTCAGCCCCTACATGGTGCCTCAGGTATACCTGGGGCATGATGGTGTCTGGAAACACATGGGCCTGGTCATGCACCAGCATCTGCTGCTGTCTTTACTCCTCTGCTCTGGCATGTGTAGCTCCAGCTGGTGCTAATAGGAGTCACATGTGCATCTGGACAGAGGAATCACAGAGTCTGAAACAACGCCTCAGCACATGGGACCTCTCACCGCTTCAAGGCGTGTTTCTTCCTCATGCACAACAAAGCAAAAACCTCTCCTGCTTGGTTCTGTCCTGGTATTTTTCACAGATCCCAATGCAGTAGGCAGCTTCAGAGAAAAAAACTCAGAAAGGGTTTCTGCTTAGACTGGCTTGTGAACTAGTTGTCAGAGAAAATTACGCTGTAATCCTGAGAGATACAATAAAGCTGTCCTGTAGGTTAGGCCCTCCCCAGTTGGAGGAGATTCTTAGCGCACATTTCGCTCTGCGTGTGCCACATTTGCTAATTTTCCATGAATGATTCCTGACTTTCAATCGACCTTAGTCTTTAGGTTTATAAAACTTAGTTCCACACTGGAGTCTTTTGGCTAAAATAAAGTAGGAAAGAGACATTCTGAAAAATAAATTCAGTCAGGTTTTGCACAGGGTGGAGCATTCCCACCAAACAGTACACACATTTTATGCTGCTTCCACTGAACAGGGAGATGTTCCTGCAGGTAAGGTGCTAAGTTTGAAGAACTACAGATTCAGCTAGTGCTTCTGAAAGGCCTTACACTGAGCTTGTAAATACTTTAGGACTCAACATTTTCCCTATAAACACAGTCTTTATTTTTCCTGTTGTGTCTATTCAGACTGTGATTTTCAAAAGGGCTCAGGGGAATTGCTGTACAAGTCCCATAGAACAATAAGTCTGTTCTAGTTTCATTAAATGCCTCACTGAAGCCCTTTCCTGGGAGAGTAGATCATTCACCCTGCTTCCCTACGCACCAGCCTGGTCCTATTTACACAAGCTGACAGAATACCTGATGGAGCCATTATTCTCTTTTCACATATAGTCTAAACTATTTCCTCTTGCTGGGCACTGAGCAGTTTTAAATCAAGATGTCTTAGTTCATGGAGGTTGGGAATAGCCTTATAAAATGCTTTATTTCTTCCTTGTTCCTATGTAAATCTATTTTATTGGACAATTGGAAAACATAACACTTGGCTTGTGTGGATAACCCCCCACATGCTTCCAAATACAATAAACAGGTTGGGGGTTTATTTTAGAATAAGCTTTTCGTGAAAGCCTGTTGTTCCCTGTACCCAGGCTGAGCTTTCAGACAGATTTAAGCCCTCCTGCCTCAAATCATACCCAAAAAGCAGCCCTCGACCAGGAGCCACACACAAGAAGATATTTCAGGACTGAAATTCAGGTCACTGCAAGGTGGATTTGCATGATTTTAAGCCTGAGAATACAGGTTAGACAAGTGCCATAATCGATGGAAAAATCTCCAAGGGGTTTTAATAGTTCTCTGTTGCTTGCTCTGCCTTATGAAAGGAGGTGCCTGACCAGAAATTAATCCCTGAGGCCCCTATGCCTGTTCCTCTGCCATGTAGCCTCTCACCGCTCACCCCTGCCATCCCTCCCAAGTGTGTTCTGGCACACAGAGTTTGTTCTGGCTGGGAACTGGGTTTGCAAAGATTAAAGAGATGCTGTGCAGTGGGCAGTGAGCCTCAGCAAGCCAGGAGATAAAGGCAGCATTGGAGGTCGTATGGGCACGGTGTGGACCGGGGTGCTGGGGGAATGGGCCAGCTGGGGAGACAGGAGGAGGTAACACATCCTGGGTACACATGAATTAATGATAAAAGCATCGACCTCCACACATTGAGCAAGATGTGCTGGCCCCATCCCTCATACTGCAGCATCTGTCTCTCTGTAGGCCCTGGTGTGATACAGTGCAACCCTTATGCTCTGCTAAACTACTTGTCAACTGCCCAACAGCTATACAAACAAGGCAGGAAAACATCGCTTGAATACTTAAAACCATCAACAGGCTCCTTGAAACCACTGGCTAATGCCTCTGGTTGACATTTAATACTCTGCATTAAGAAATAGTTAACTGAACCACCACCTCATTTTTACAGTCAGGCAATATCCTGCACTTATTGCCATTGTAAAAAAATGATTTTCACTTAAACTGTGCTCCTGCAGCATAGGACATACAAAAAAAGGGAAGCATTTACTGCTAAATACTAAGTCATTCCTCATTTTGCTATTTAAGGAGCTAATCGAGTAATGTATAATAGAGAGCACAGACCCAAATTAAAGTTCATATGTTACTGCCAACTCCAAGAGATTTAGTTTTGTGACTCAGGCAACATAATTGTGAAATTGGCTTAGAATTCATTATATTTTTTATTTTTTTCTGTTTGTATGTTTAAATGCACACTTGAGATTCATTGCATTTACCTTAATACCCACCAATTCATCTCAGTTGCATATTGAAGATTTTCAGTGCAATTGTATAGTCTGCAAGGCTACCTTTTATTGCTGAGGGCAGAGATCCTCTCACAACTGTCTAAGATCTGGATAGTAAGTACAATTGAAATGCAGCAAAACACAATAAAATAAAGAGGAGATGGGAACCCTTAAGAAACACACTGTGGCTCTGCCTCGTCTGACATCCCACCTATCCTGTTCACTCAGTTTGCAGAGGATACAGGGTGAAAGGAGTACACAAAGGATATTTGATGCATCTAAGAGTACAGATTTAAGTCAGATTTTCTCCAAACCCAGAGACAACAATACGCAATTCTAAGCCATTAATTACAAGGAGGAGGGTGACATTTCTGTATTGTGACAAGGTGCTTTCCATCAGACAGTCCCTGAGACTGTGTGCGGGTGCTGAGTGTTTTCAAATGTAAATCTGATAGCAGGCTGCCGCCCATGTGGTAGATAAACAGACTATATTTTTAAACACAGTGTGAAATGAGGGGGCTGACGTGAGCATTATCTGAGCCTCATGCGTGAGTTATGAGACATCATAAAATATTTTCATACTGCAACAATGAAAACTGCTCTGTGGTAGGCTTGTTTGATCTGATCGCTCACCCGGCTCCCTTCACTGGGTCCAGCAGGAGGGAGGAATGCTTCTCAAGAGCTGCGCTTCTGAATGCTGAGCTGTTTTCTCACAAACTTCTTACAAAGGAAAAAGAACCAGAATGACTGATAAAGAATTGACTACTAAGACAATGCAGGCGACATGGTCAGAGGTCGAGGGACATTCCACTGTGCCCATGAAGCAGCTGAACAAGTCACCTTAATCAGGCCAAAAGTGTTTTGTTGTGAGTGTAAAGACTTAGGTCACCTCCTTTTATTAAATAGTTCATTAATATATATTATTTTGAAAACTAACATTGCTTGGGGTTATTCAGACTAGTAGAGCATAGCTGATGGGTGTAAACACAGTCACCCCATCTCTTTCCACATAAACTATCTCCACCCAACTTTGAGACAGAGCCTGTAAATTTTTAATGCCAAAAATTTCCTTTTCCTTTGATACTGTCTTTCATCTTAATTTATTCTATTACATTCATTATGGAAGTGATTATTCTTAACCTTATTTGCATAGCCAGATTATATTTTACAGAATACCTGCCAGCTGAGTTTCTGTATGTTACTGTTAGAGCCTGGGTGTATAGCTCTTAAGCGTTAGGTTTAGTTCCTCTCAGTGATACCGATTTCCTGAGTGATCTTGAGCTAGTCATCTGGTTTTGCTGTCTTTCACGGCTGCTGTGTCAGTTACTCTGCAAATACAGGGGATGCAGATGTCTCTGAACTTTGTGAAATCTTCCTGTGAAAATCCCAGTTCAGGTCATTCCTCCTAGCATATGTAAATGCTTCTTTTCATAATGTGCAAAGTGGGGTAAGTGGGGAAGGAAAGCTCAGAGGTGCCATTGCTGCTTCCAGCAGCAGGCCTGAAATGTCCTGACCAACAAAGGAGAAGGAGGGGAGCATGTCTGTGCAAGTGTCTCAGGGGCACTGTGCACGTGTCTCAGGGGCACTGTGCACTCTGGCCAGCAATGACCAGGCACTGGCTTGTGGCCTTGACTTGGATCCAGCCAACCTGGAGCCATGGCAGTTTGTGGCCAGGTCTGGAAGGACTGGTGCAGACATATCCTTCCAAGCAGCAAGTCCAGCTCTGTGGTTTCTGGCGCTGCAGAAATGACTTCAATGGCATGAACCCACCGGGAGAGCTGGACTTCGGAGGGTGTTGCAGAGGGTCTGATTTGTCTTCCTATGATGGGCATGAGGTTCATTTTCCTCCCCTTCCCCACTCTATTTATTGAAGAATATGATAAAAATGCATGTAAGCATTTAAATATTCTGAGCTGTTTCAGCTGGCAGAATATCCTTCTCTTCTTGTCTGTGCAGACTTTTACTTTGGGGACATGCAGGCACACTGAATTCATGTCTGTGGTGCTTTTGCATCGAGCTGATTCCAGTCAGCCTAATCACAAACCTGGGCAAAGGAAAAACTGAATTTTCAAACTGATGACACATTTATACCAGAATTGTAACTTTATAATATTAATGTATCATTTAACTTACATGTATACTTTGGAATGTTTATAACTACTGTAAATCATAGGCAAGAGCAGCCAAGAGAGTGCCACACAACATTCCTAGTACAACTCATAAAATAAATACAACAATCGCAGGAGAACAACATTCCCTGTTCCAAAAGGGAAAATGCAGCTGCTCTGCTTCACATGGGAGGCATGCTCAGTTAAATCCTCATGAAGCCCAGGCACATGCAGAGGTGATGGCACGGTGTTTTCTCTGCACTGCCCCAGGTGCTACCACTATGGTATTCAGCAGAGATTTCACACAACAAAATGCTACTGAGCCAGGAGCAACAAAGTGCTGTGTCACTGGTAAATGACACCAGGTATTTGCTCAGCCTTGCTATTCTCTGCAGTGTGACAGCCCACATTTTGTGATGTGATGTCCCCCCAGCCTGTGAGGTGACTGCTGAAAAGCCATCCCCACGCAGCATGCAACTCTGACCTCTGGCCACCTTTTCCTGCAGTGTACCTTAGAAAGAGTAAAACCTTCTGTTTCCTGACCCATATATTTCCATGGCAGATTTCTGACCTATTAACCTTCAGTTTTTCTTTAAAGGTTTACAGTACTTTCATGACTTGACTGACCAGCAGACTGTAAAATACACATTTAAATGCATTCAACTCAGATAACAATCTCATAATTAAAACAGCCTCGCTTTCTTTGAAGTTAATCACTCTCCAATTCTATATTCATCAGCACATGTAGCACTACCAGTTTTTTCTCCCCAAAGCTGGCTATGTAACATAACACAAAGACCTTCAGTTCTTAAGACAGTAGAAAAAGATTGCAAATCTTACTGAAAATTCCCCTCAACTTCAGAGCCATATCTACAGAAAAATCAAATCCCAGTGTGAATTCAGGACATCTTCAAACATGAAAAATGAATCAGCTTCTGAGGTTCAGGTGAAAGGATGACTGTTTTTCTAGATTTATTATTAACTAAAGTCCAGTTGAGCAGCAAGCACAATGTAGTAACATTGCACAGGCAGCAAAATACCAAAATAACACTAAGGACAGGAGACTGTTTTAATGTACTTTCTGGTAAGTTATTTAACATGCTTTTGTTGGCAGGGCAGATGGTTTGGGGCTTTGGATCAGGCCTGGATTACTTAGAGCAGGCAGTAGGCAGTGCCTCTCACGTAATGGTTGTTCCCAAGTACAGCTGAAAGCCAGTGTAATGGGACACTCAGTTCTGTTTCTCTTCTCCAACACTGACACCGCAAGTATCCCAGCATGTCCTCGAGTCTAGAAGGAAAAAAGCCTCACCATTGATTGCATCTGCAGAAGCTGAAATGGAGCCCTCACCTAACCAAAAGGTCCCAACTGCCCATATCACCAGCAGGAAGGACAGGACCTAGAGCTCACCCCTGGGCCGAAAAAGCCAAATGAATTATGTGGAAAGCAAAGCTGATGTCAGGAATGGATTGGCAGAGCCCAGGGCAGGCAGGGTTTTGGCACTGCTGTCTGCCAAGAGCAGGTGAAGAAGAGCTGTGTACACCAAAATCAGCCCCTCCATCTGCATAATGTTGCTGCTTAGTAACTTCACCCTAGAAACCTTCTGGAAAGGACCTAAAAAATGTGTTTCCACCACAACTGAATAATTTCTTATTATGGTCAACAATTAAATGTTTTACTTTAATACATTGCCTAATTTATAATGGGCTCTGTCTATCATATACAGAAATGCTCCTTTTTTGAGTCAAATATAACTGTTCCCGTGTTCATACACTTTCTCTGTGCAAGCCTTGGCCTCTGCATTTCAGAAACGTGAGCCTAGGAGGTGTTTATAGAAGGCTAAATATAAGTTTATCTGTTCTAGTCTTTCCATGAAAGATCTTTTTCCTTCAACACATGGAGATTAAATACACGGAGCAATATTAGTTAACGCTTAAGTTATGGCATGCTGCGAAAAGCGCCAGGAAATTCCGTTTTGAAGTTGACGTTCCAGTCCTAACTCCTGTTGACTTTATATTGCTTTTCTCCCTAAGGCATGAACTGAGGATAGGGTGTCACTTGAAGCTGAGTGACACTGCTTCAGACAGGCGTTTGGAGAGACACCTTGCATTAATCTCTTTAGGTGCACTCTGTGGGTTTGTTCATGCCTCAACAGAGAGCAAGAGCAAGAATCCCACTGCTCTCAGCAGCCAGAACCTATAGAAAGCAGTATCTGAGTCTGGTGAATTAACTCTGAGTTAAATGAAGGAAAATGAACCAAACTTGAGGGAATTTGCATCAGAGCAGCTGTTTGCATGCATCTTCTGCTGGTCTTAACTCTCACACTTTGGGCTTTCCTGTTAGCGTTTACAATAACATCATTGCATCATGGTCCTAGTGTTTAATATTCCCTCTTTCAAAATATGAAGTTACAGCTGACTCCCTGTATCCTTTGGGATAAATGCAGAAAAAGCTTTACTTAACAGCTGCTATATATTATTATTACCTATTACATCATATCTTATTACAGCTCTATTACAAGTTTCCCCTAAAATCTAATCACATTCTGAAATTGTTTACAGCGAAACTAGAAATGGGCTCGAGACACAGAGTTCACATCCCAGCATGGGTCTGAACTTTCCTGCAGTTCAGATTTATTCAGACGTAGTATTTAACTCTCTTGCTCCTGAAAGATGGGAGCAACTGGAAACTTTGGATACAGATTGTGGTACCACAGCTATGAATATATGTCAGGGGCACCTGAGATGTGCCTTAAGTGGCTGGCTGACGAGACAGGGTTCTGCTTTCTGTTGTGTCCTTGATCTGAGACTGAAAAGCAGAGAGATAAGGAGTGAAATTCTGGACCCATATATGTGAATAGCAAAACTCAGTGTCAGCAAAGCTAGAATTTCACTCAAGCTGAAGAGACAGATGACAGACAGGACAGACAGATACTAATCAATTAGCTTGCACGAGCTAAGCTAGACTTATTTCTTTGAAATGCAAGTGAACACTGACAGAAGTGTACCATCATACACATTTTGAGCTGCTTATGGCACATGTCCAAAAGCCTGACATGGGAAAGGACATAGGATTTTGAGTTGTTTGAGGCTCCCAAGATTCAGGGGAAAGCTGCTCTGCACACAGGTCTGCCTGCTGCCTGCCTGAATCTCCAGGGACCCAGGCCAGCCCCTCAGGAGTTTCCCTATGATGCTTGGACATCTCTTGCCTTCGCCTCCTACCGTTCAGACTTGTGCAAACTGTGAAACAGCCCCTTGGCAAAACAGCAACGGTGTTGGTGCAGGGAAGCACCAACGTGGCTTCTCTTACAGGAGCAACTCCTGCTACTGTGGGTCGATCTTCACAGGATGGGTCCCTTAGCAGAAGTGCACACTCATAAAGGTGGAATAAAAACAATTCAGGTCACTAGCCTCATCCACACACTGACATTTCTATAGGTCTTTGCTTTACAGCTATGATATTAAGTAGTTTGGCTAACTTTTTAGAAATGTTACTATTTTCTCAACAAAATGTCAAGTTAGTTTTCAGGGGGGAATACTTCATAACTGAAGTATGTTTTCCTAAGGGCAATAAACCACTAAGAAATGTACTTTTTTCCCACCCAGCCTTTGAGCCAAAACTTTCACATGTTTTTCAAAGAAATAAAATTATAGGTGTTTTTCTGTAGTAGGGTGAAGTGCCACCTGGGTGGCAGTGGTAGAAAGCTGGGCAAACTTTATAAATCTAGAAGGAGGAGATTGTTTTGGCATGACTTGGGGTTACAGCCTTGGTTTCCTATGCATAATTTTAAAAGGAATTGCTCAAAGCATCAGGAAACTCTTGCCAGTACACTATACCCAGTGTACAGCTCTTACCTCTTTAGACTTGTGGAAGATTGCCATGGCTGAAGAGAAGACTTTTTCAGTGCAATGAACAGTGGAGTCAAGAGCCAGGCTGAATTATTTCTGTATCTGAAAAACCCCCAGGCACATGCTGCTTTAGAATGTGGAGTCAATTGAAAATAATGAGTTGGTCAACATGGTTTAATTTGGTTCCTGTTACAGGATCAAGGTGGGTTCCCATAGTCTGCTGGCCATATGAAAGACAGCACTGAACCGGTGGTTGGGACACCAGCAGTCTAATCTCAGCTCTGCAAAACCAATTGGAGAGTGCAGGGGATTTTTATAATTACTGGTGAGTAGCTTTAAGGCTGGAAATGCACTTTTGTTTTGGTCACTTTAATCTCTGACATCGCAGTGCTCATGATATGAACAAATACTTTTTCTGACCAAAATAATTGAGAAAATAAACATCAGTTCATCCACAACCTCTATATGTAGGAGAGGAAAGTCAAAGAAAGGTGAAGGACAAAGAAGCTTTTCCTGAAATGCCTATCAGTGGTGCAAGACCACTGAGAGTTAAGAAGTGCCTTGCTAGGCTGCCTGGCACTCTGCCTGCGTAAGCCAGGCCCTGAGTGTTCCTTTAAATATTAAAAAACAGGCAACATAAAATCTCTCTCCTGAAAATCAAACAGAAGGAAACCTAAAGTAAAGCTGCAAAGGAAATCTCATTCTCTGGCCTGCTCTGTGTGCTGGCTTCCTACGTGTCACGCTGAGGAGATTCTGAATCCTGCGGAAGAAATCCATGGAGAGGAAGCAACAGCCATAGCCAGTATAAAAGATGGGCTTGCTTTAATCAGGGCTGACTCTTCACAAATAACAAATGGGAAGGAGAGGTTATAGTGGGGCATAAGGCTATACCAATAAAGCCTTTTTTGAGATAAATAAGAAGGGCATATTTCAATATGCCACAGTGGAGAGAGAGTTGAAGGAACTAATGTGTCTGGGACATACAAACATGGCCTGACTGCAGGCTTACGCTGCCTGCCCTGCTTATGGTGAGCAGCAGGCTCCTCATTAGGAGCTCTGAGTAATCCTCATCGGAAGGGGACTCACTTTGACTATGTAATCAGGCCAGATCTTTACTGAATTAGATATCTAGAATACAACAGTGTGAAAGTCCATGCTTCCCCATCCCCTCCCCTCCCTCTCATTGTGCATATGCATCACTTGCCCTGGAGCATCCTAGTGTTTTTATAACTTTATTGGGGGAAAAAAATACTGATTTTGTAATGTCAAATTAGTGAGAAATGTGTGAACAAGAGCAGTGCTTGGCTGTGCCTGCATCTGGGACATGGAAAGCTTTCCTCTTCGGGTGAAAGCCAGTATCTCCTGCTTGAGTGGAATGGGTGAAGGGTGTTACTCATGCTGCTGTGAATACAGTGAAGGTTTCCAAGGGATTTAAGTGTGATATGGATCTAGTGCACAATTTTTAACAGTTGTCCTGCAGCCAGAATCTAACACTTGCCCTTAAATTGTCATGGTCCTTTTAGTGAAATTCTAATGTGTTCAGACTGGATAACTAGGCTGGAAATGGGGGGTGCTGGCAACAGAAGGTGCATTTCATAAAGAGATCTCAATCTGATGGCCATGCAGGGGGTGACACTGAATCATTTAGCACTGCAGCACTGGGGTTAAATAACAATTCTAGCAAGTTGTGTAAATGCGCTGGGTACCAGCTGATGCTGGAGCCAAGGAGAAACAGCATTCTGCATGCCTGTAACAGATATTGGCAACACCTAGAGCAAAATCTTCCAAGACCACAATAAAATTTTCAGTGTTTGCTGGATTTTTTCAGCATAAAGCTGTGGTTTGTGTGGGTTGCTCCTTAGTGTCTTTCAAGTAACAAGCCTGCTGCTATGCAAACATTTGGGCAATGCAGTGGCCTATGTGGATGCTGTCTTCATTCATAGTAAACCCTGGGAAGAGCTCCTATAGCACCTGAAAGCAATCTTTCAGCAACTGAAGGAAGTATAGTTCACTTTTAATTCCCCAGTGCTCAGTAAGAAAGCAGGAAACCATTTTATACATGCACACACACATACATGTATGAGATACAGTAGGGGAGTTACAAAACCAGAGATATGTAAAATGCAAGCTATGAAAATGCACCTATTACTAACTACTTAATAGCAGGTGAGATCTTTTCTGGGTATTGTGGCATATTATTGGAAATTTATTCCACATTTTGCAACACTCGCTGCTCCATTAACTGATCTCACTAGGAAAAAATCATCTCATAAAATAAATATGACCCCATGGCGTGTGCTAGCCTTTCAAGGACTGAAATCAGTTCCTAGAGATCAAACAGTTTTCATGAGCTTGGAATTTTAAGGCCCGTAGAGGCTGAATCTCAATGTCAAGAATCTTAAATTGGGGTCAAAATTAGAATAGAATTTAGAAGGAAGATGTGAGATGTGTAAATATGATCCGTGTCAATAAAAAGACTAATACAGAATTAAGTGATCTATTCCTTGTATGACC
>JASSUY010029772.1:3683-46479 GCA_032466535.1 Forpus xanthops
GCATGGTTTAGTGGGAGGTGTCCCTGCCCATGGCAGGGGGGTTGGAACTGAATGATCTTAAGGTCCTTTCCAACCCTGACTATTCTGTGATTCTGATTTGACAGAGGCACTCGAGTGCATCAGTTCTTGTGCTCAGAGCTGTGCATGGACACTGTGTCCACGCAGACCCACAAAACACGTGCAGCTTTCAGGTGGGAGGCAGCATACCTCTGCCTGGAGCCCGGGGAAGGTGGGGAAGGAGCTGTCAAGGATTGAGGAGTCCAGGTAGTTGTCGATCTCCAAGGACTGCTGGTCTGAGTGAGTCACGGTGTGGCTGATGGAGACCTGTGGGAGACAGCAGGCTTCAGCTGACAAGGTGGCAATGGCACGGGGACTGAGAGACAGACTGCTCAGTGGATCCCATTGGTTCCACGCTCGTGCAGGCAGGGCTGGGGATCCCAAGCAGGGCTGAGAACAGACCCATGCACATCTTCCACTGCCTCCAACTTGTTCCCACAGGTACCACAGCCCAGCGCTATCCAGGCTGTCCCAGATACAAGGTCCCAAGAAGCCTGGTGAATCTACAGCTCCCTGCAAAGCAGGGAGTGCTTCCAGGGACAAGAGGTATCAGATACATTTGTGCTCATCAATTCCTGAGCAGTTGGCTGCAGTCCTTGATGGGGCTGCTAATTGTGCCCAACTAGCTATGAAATCCCCAGCTAATCCCTTCACAGCTGCCTAACCACAGCTCTGCTCAGAGAGCTGAATGTGTACCCAGGGCAGACACTTCATTAGAGATGCTCCACTGAGCATCTCCCAAGCTCCTGCCAATAATGGGCTGTTACCCTTAAAAGGCATTTGGGTACCTATCCCAAACTGAAATCCAGAGGGAGCAAGTGCCTGAGGCAGTCTAAAATCTGCCCTTCTGGTCTCTGTGTGGGCAGAGACAGCTGGAGAAGGGATGGACCACAAAAGGCAGAATGTAGCCTCAGATAAGGAACCCTGGTGGCAAGACACCCATCTGGGCAGGCTGCAACTACTTCTCCTTACCTTGCCACGAGCCATCCGGAAGAGAAATAAAATGACCAGGTAGAGAGGGTAGACCACCACGCTGGACACCAGCCCAACAGCCACCGTGTCCACATTGACAGGGATCAGGTTGGAAACAGCCCCATTGCTGGAGAGAATCAGGATTGAGCAGAGAATGGTGTTAGAAGGGGCACTGTGGGTTGGCAGCTAAGCAAAGAGTCCAAACTGCACCCCCAGGTACTTCAGACATGCAGAGAAAGAACTGGGCATGGTCTTTTCTAACAGCGACATATCAGAACCAGATAAAGGGGAAGATGATCACAATGTCCTTGGTCATCCATGTCCCGCTCCTATTTTCTTTGGAATGGGAAGGACAGACTCAAGGCCACAAGCAAGGCACTCACGGTCTGTCCTGCCCTGTGTGATGGGAAGCACAGGGGCCCTCCAGGGGTAAAGGAAGCCCAGAGCACCAAGGGACACAACCCACCTGAGGTGCACGTTGCCCACCACGCCGTACCACACGGCATTGGCACAGAGGAAGAGGAAGATGAGGAGGGAGCAGCAGGTGGCCCTCTGCACGCGGGTGAAGCGGCTGCGGGGTGGCCGGTCCCACATGGACAACCAGACATGCTTCTCAAAGAAACCTCGCTGCAGCTCCGCGCGGAAGATGCGGGAGAAGCTCCTCAGCTCTGTCTCACCTGAGTGCAAAGACAGAGACCATCAGGGCCAGTGGCACCACAGTCCCTCCCTGCACACTGGTTTGTATCCACACTGCATCTATATGGTCCCTCCTGCAGAGCTGGGCCCTTGCCATGCCTTGTCCTCTAGCACAAAGGACCCATAAGGCATCAATGTAGTGTGCATGGTCCCTCTGTGGAGCTCTGCTGCAGGTTCCTTCCTCAATGTAATAAGTGCCACGCTGCTCATCCATCCCAGACCCACACCCCAGGGCTGAGCACTCACTGGCAGCATAAACCTCCTTCTCCACCATGCCATCGTTGTCTTCGCTCTCCACTGACAGCCAGTCGTTCACCAGGAAGAAGTAGCTCTTGCTGCTCTGCAGGTCCCGGACTATGATGTGCTGCAGGTACCAAGAGGGGCTGAGTCCTGGAAGTTAAAAGAGATGAAGAAATGTCTTTTGTGGCAGCTATTCCCTGGGTGCAGCTGCAAAGCTGGGAGGGCAACAAGCCCATCAGCAGCAGTTACCCTGTGACAGTACCTTCATCCACAGGAAACGCACAGCACCCAAAAGCCTGGCACTGCCAGGTTACCTCCTAGGCTGGACATTCACAGACACTGTCACAGTGCACACTGCATCCCCTATGTGTATGGACTGCAGACTTCCCATGATGGAGACTCCACACCCAACCCCCTGTAATCCTCCCCCAAGCCAGGGGGTCACCATGGCCTCCCACCAGGTTATTCCAGCCTTCAGGCCCAGGCACCAGGCAGAGCAGAGCCCGGCTGTGCCCTGGGATGGGTGACGGGTGCCCCGGCCCTGCTCTTGTCCCACCTTTGTTGTCGTGCCAGACACGGATGCGCCAGATGCTGCCCAGGCTCCGCTCCGTGGCAATCTGGAACACGTCAAGGCTGTTGCGGTGGAAGGCGTTGTCTCCATCCAGGTGCCTGTGGCCACTTTTATGGTCCACGCCATACAGGGCGATCCCCACGTGGGCAGTGGTACCTGGCAGAGTGAACAGGGCTCGGTTAGGGAAGTCCACCCAAAGCAGAGCTGCTCCCCAGCCCTGCCTGCCAGCGACCTGATACCACAGGCAATGGTCCTTCAGAGGGGCCACTGGAGACTGAGAGGGAAGGAAGGTGCTCAAGAGCCATCCCACAGCCAGGATCCTGCTCAGAACAGAGCGTGACCCTTGGCATGCTCATGGCTGTCTTTGGAGGAGACTGAAGCTGACATTCCTTGCCTTGCTAACGCCCTAATAGCAGGAGGTGTTTATTCTGATGGGTTTTCCTCCTAGTTGGAATATTTATTCCCCTTGACATCTCTCCTGTACGTTTCCAGATGCTCCACCTGGATGGTCCTCGGGGTGGCTTCAGGAGAAAGGTGCTGCCAGTGAAGGCAGTGGTTACACAAATCAGTGGGAGCATGCTTCCGGCATGGTGGCACTCCAGCTCTGTCCTCACTTAGTGCTTCCACAACCCAGCTGCCTGGATTTCCAAGTCCAGGGTGATGTTTCTGGCAGCTCGAGCTACAAACCCAGCCCTGGATCAGACAGAGATGCTTTCTGCCTTCATGCCACTGGGATTCAGACAGCAGAACAAGCAACGGATGCCGAAGGACAGCAAAGTAACCCATCTAAAGGGCCCAGGAGGCCTGGATGCTTCTGCTGGTTAAGATGTGAGGAACAACACCGCCTCTGGTTGTTCCTGCAGCCACAGCCCAGTCAGGGAAAGCAGGGCCAGGGGTTTCCATAGTGGGTGGTTCCTTCACCTCTTTGAGTGCCCCATTATCACACCATTTAAAGTGTGAATGCTGTGGGAAGCTCTGCACAGTCTGCCTGCTCTGTGCTGCTTCAAACACCAGCTCAGCTGGGGGCCCTGCAGGGGAGCACTTGGTGCCTGATGTGCTGAGGTGAGATCTCAGGGGAACTACATGGATCTCACCATAGGAATCACAGAATCCCAGACTGGTTTGGGTTGGAAGGGACTTTAAAGCTCATCCAGTCCCAACTCCTGCCACAGGCAGGGACCCCTTCCACTACAGCAGCTTGCTCCAAGCCCCATCCAACCTGGCCTTGAACACTGCCAGGGATGGGGCATGAAGAAGAGCAGACCGGAGGCTAACCTGATCCTCTGCCCCAGCCAGTTTTCACCAGGATCTCGTATTTGTAGAGCCCGTTCTTCCCGCAGAAGGGAATCACCCCCACGCGGTTGATGTCAATCATGTCCAGCTTGTGCACAATCAGTGCAGCCACCGAGTAGGTCACGAAGCAGACAGCACATGTCAGCAGCACGATGTAGTTGAGACCAGGGCCTGGAGCCTAGAAGGAACAGAGGTATGTTGAAAGGCACTGTCCTTCCCCTGGAGGACCCCCTCTTTCCCCAGGAGCCTCCTTCCTGGCCATCATCATCGTTCACAGACACGGTACCACGTGCAAATAGAGAGCTCTCCCTGCACAGCCCATGTGGAGTGTCCTGCAGCAGCTGCTGAGAGCTTTCTGCTCCCACTTACATCACATCTACAGAGCCAGGGAGAGCCTGAACACCCCTGGGAAGCAGGGAGCAGCTGCCTGGGATTAAACAGTGCTGGGTGCCAGCTGGGAGGAGAGCTTGGCATCTCACTAAGAGGCACACTGCGAGGTATCTGCGATAAAGCCATCTGCAAAGGTCTGTGTAGCAGCAGCCAGGATTCATGATCACAGAATACAGCCCCTGTGTGAGCTGTACCCGTGTACAGCTCCCAAAGGCTCCCAGGTACTGGTGTTGGTTTGCCAGCTGGGCACACCTCGAATGAGAAGTCATCAGGAGCCCAAGGTTTTCCTATAGGTGACAATCAACTGCTCAGCACATGGTGATGCCACGCAGCCTCTGCTTTGTTCTACTCACGGGGAAGATGAACTGGACGGAGTTTGGGGGGACAAAGAGACTGGCCCCAAAGGCAGTGAGGTGCTGGGTTAAGCAGACAGCCTGGTCTGGCCTGGTCTCTTCCAGTGGGATGATGCCTTCTGTCTTCCAGCGCTTCTCCTGCTCGCTGAAGTACTGGCACAGGGATGTGTACAGCCCCAGGGTCACCTCCACCGGGGACCAGCTGAAATGGTTTGTGATGTTGAAGTAGTACTTTTGGATGGTGTCATCCGTTCTGGAGAAGGGAAAGGCAGCAAGGAGACATCATTAATCCCGCTGAAGGGACACCAACCCTGTTCTAATGGATGGGCACCCATGAAAACACGCTGCTGCAGGGATGGGGAAGCACACGAGGAGGAAAAGCCCAGTGAACGTGCTGTAATTTACACCTTTGGTTGTTGAGAAACTCGGGGGTTCCACAGACCACTTGAATCTTTCTTTATCTTTGTACTATTTCACTATCTGGAGCACTATATTGTACATCCTCTTCTTTGTGCTGGCAGCCTTGCACAGCTCTCCCACCCACCCTTCCCCATGTCCACTTATCCATAGGACACTTCCACAGCAGCTCTGGATTCTTGGCTGGGAGCACATTCACTTATCAGGACGATTAATCCCTCTTTGAGCATCCTGTTACCGAAAGCCATGGAAGCTGCAGCAACTTACACAACAGTGGCTCCACTCTCACCCCACCTATTCCCAAGCTGCCTATCTTTTCTTCTCAGATAATGCCTAGGAATGGCTTGGAAATAACACAAGGCATGAACACACATGCTCCTGGCCAAGGCAGCAACTGAAGTTATAATGACTGCTCTGATTAAAAGAAGAGCTTTGCTCCAAAACCCATCAGCCCAACAGCAGTGCTCTATGAGCCAAGCAGTGTGGATGAAAGCCCATAAAGAACCTGCAGAGAAAGGGGCAGTGGGGGGACACATTACCAGGAGAGGCCCTGGGTGAGGGTAATGATACAGGAATGATATTTACAGCTCTAAAAAGGGGAATCCCTGCCCAGGAGAGCTGCAAGGACAGAGGAGCACTGTGATAGCTACAGCAGCACCAGTCCTGCAAAGCAGCCTGGTATAAACCATGGCAAGGCCCTGAGCATCCCTCATACTCATGCCTGTGGGTGACAGCGATTATAAGGCAGGTTTCTCTTACCTGGGAGAGGTGAAGAAGGTGTAGAGCTTGTGGTCATTCCCAGCCAGGGCATCCAGGCTGATTTTCTTCGAGGCAGTGCAGTTGTGCTCGTTGGGCTCTGGTTCATGATGCAGATAAGCCATGATGAAGGGTTCAGGCTCACTTGCAATGTAGTGATCTGGGGAGGGGGGAAAACAGAAAGTACTTTATAAAGACCAGGGAGAGCTTGGCCACAAGCCTGCTGCCAGCAGTGGGTGTTGAGGGAGGAGTATCAGGAATCAGGAAGTTGGGAGAGATGCTTTTCCGGATTGCATCCTTTCAGTCCGAGTACAAAGGAGATTCTGAGCACCATTGTACCGGACCAAGGAGGGACGAGAGGAGCTCCCTCCAGTGCTAATGTGGCTCAAGAGAATGGCTGAGAAGCAAAAGGCTTCTCAGTGCCCAGAATCCTCAAGCAAGGATTACACTGGATAATGCCTGTGACAGCCACAACTTCAGCCATGCGGTATGGAACTTGCTGGCTACACCTGACATCTCCCACAGCAGTTCTCTCTTGACTGCAACACCCAGCCCTCCTCTCCCATGGGAACAACAAAGAGCATAAAGAGGTGAATCCATCTGCTCTACCATTGAGGACTCTGTAGGTGAGCTGGAAGTGCAGTCCTGCTTCTCTGTTGTTGCTCTCCATAACCACAATGAGGTTCACGGATGTTCTTGCCTCGATAACTTCAGTGCCAGCAGAGAGGTTGTGAGCATCTGTGTTGTTTGACACCATTACAGTGATGGCTTTCTCCGAGTCCAGGCTCCCAATGGGGATCTGCACCCCGTTGTGTGTCTGAAACTCCATGGAGGCCACCTTTGTGGACACGGTGTAGTTGCTGATGTAACCAAAAGGGAAAGGATTGGAGTCCACTTGGAACATGACTTGGATGACATCCGTCAGGTTGGAAAGGGTGGTGTTGAATGCCTGGGGGATGGAGAACTGGCAGTTTGGTGTGTTCTCGTAGCAAAGCAAGTTAAAGGGATCAGACCTCTTGCCTGTGGCCTTAATTTCTCCTCCCACCAGCTCCAGGGGCTCCTCATTCAACACTCGAGACTTCATGAGGATGCGCATGAGGCTGGAGGACAGGTTGTAGGCTTTGGGAGCTAGCAGCAAATTGTGGGCATCAGCAAGCAGCTCCTGGGGCTTGGACTCTTGTGAAACCGTGTTGACAAGGTGAATCAGGTCACCTGCAGGCGAGAAAGAAAGGGGCAGAGGTAAACAGCCTATGTGTTAGAGCGCAGATAACACCTGACACCTTCCCAAAACAGACAAGTGTTTCCTCACTGTCTTCTCACTGTAACTCCACGCTGTGCACATGACTTCCTGCACTGAAGTGTTCAGTAGTCCATAGCTAAAAATAGAGCTGTCAGCAATTCCTGCAGTCTCTCAGCTAATGTGCAGAGTTTGGTGGTGAATACTAATGACAACAGGCTTTATTTCCCTCCTGCATAGCGCTGCAACAGCAGATAGGAAAGAGGGAAGGAATGGATAAAGCAAACATATGTCACTAAGTTTCTGCATTATGGAGAACACTCAGAACCCCATTATAAGGAGTGCAAAGGAGGTGTTTGCTTCCTCCCAGGGTAACCAGGTGGGAATTCCCACACACTGTTCATGGGTGCCCCAGTGAAGTCTGGCACCCTCAGACTGCAACTGGGAAGGCGAGCATCTGGAAGCCATAGCTCTTACTCATTGTTTACTAAAAAGAGAACTCCCTGGAGTACCAGGGAGTATATTAACAACTGTTGTATTTAAGTGTCCGCAGGGCTGCCCGAGCCAAGACAACCCTGGGAAAAGTGCAGGGAGGAGAAAGTACTGAGCATGAAGAGGCCAAACCCCAGTGGTACAGAACTGACCTGTGATGTTGAGGATGTTGTCTGCGATGCCAGTCGGTGTCACGGTGCCCTGGGTCGTTTCCCCTTGCAGGATGGTCATCATGGTCTCCAGCTTGTTCAAGGTCCTTGTCAGGCAGGACTTGCAAACCAGTTCCTTGCTCACCACCTGCAAAGGGAAACACAGTCTGAGGCAGTGGGAACATCCCCATAGAAGGATGAAGTCGAGTTCAGCTCCTCAGACCTGCAAAGACTTGAGCGTGTGTGTTCAAACACCATTTGCACTCTGAAAGTCTCTTTCCAGCCCCAGGGAGGTGACTGCAGAGGCAATGGCTGCTCTGCTCATACTGAGAGATGATGTCAAGAAGTGGTGCTGTGTCCAAGGCTCTTCCAACCACTTCCCCTCGTGTTCCTGGCAGGGATGTGGGAGTCTGATGGAGGATGCATTAGGGTTGGAAAGAGCAGTGAAGGGCAGCATATTCATGTTCCCTGCAGTTCACTTGTAAGGACCAAGCACATCTCCTGCTGTTGCATCTCAGGAGCACCCCTGTGGAGCCACACACCGTTTCTACAGAAATCAACCTGAAGCTGCTGGATGGGATCCCTCCATTCACTCCACTGACTTCAGTGGAATCAAGATTTAGCCCTCACTGAATCCATTTCAGTGTCCAAGCACTCCTGAAGGCTGTGGGAGGGATCCTGCCACTCAGGAGTGATGGATGTCCCTCCCTCTGCTCCCAGATGTGTCCAAGAAACAGAATGTTCTAGCCATGGCCTGGAGCTCCCAGCACTCCCGAGGCCTGGATGGGAGGGACTGAGGCAACACATGGAAGCTGTTACCATAACCCTGTTCCTTGCTCTTATTCATCTTTTTCTCTTTTAATCATCATAAGA
Organism: Forpus xanthops; assembly: GCA_032466535.1. Lineage (NCBI taxonomy): Eukaryota > Metazoa > Chordata > Aves > Psittaciformes > Psittacidae > Forpus > Forpus xanthops. Next base: position 12,180 of record JASSUY010029772.1, read on the forward strand.
TTCAGACGTGATTCACCATATGTTTTGGTGGAGAATCAAAACAGCATCTGCAGGTCTAAAACTCCCCCTTTTCTGCTTTTAGTTGTAAGCTATGGGAAGTGAGGACATGCTGTTTAAATTGGAGCTCTCCAGGCATGGTCAGCTACCAAAGAGGTGGGGAAGAGAAAGGTTATGGGGAGGAACCACCCAAGAGGAGCTACTGCTTAGGAAGGAGAACTGACTGAGACTGAGATTCTTCTTTTCCCTTCCAGGATACATTCATTCTGTTTTATCCTCTCCTCTGTAGGTAAAATCAAATGAGTATCAGCACTGATTGCCACAGCTACAGGAAACATGTGAACCCCACAGCAGGCTCAGCCACGTTCTAAGCTTTCCACTCCAACCCAGAGCGCAAACTAACCCTGGAACATCAGCTTTTCCCATGGAACAAAACCTCTATTTCTAGGCCTGAGCTTCCATCGTGAGATCAAGTTGTGAGGCACGAGCACATAGGAGAGACAGACACGAACCATCCGCATGGGAATGGGATGTGCTGAACCCCAAATCCCTGAACGAAGGTGAACAGAGAGAAGTGACCGTTGAGGTTTACAGCTTCTGAAGCAGAGAAAGGAGCAGCAGAACAGGAGCTCTGTGGGTGGGATGCAGTAGTCCATCACTTCACTGACAGCCTGCTGCTGGGTGAGGTTGCTGACCTGGCTGGGGAGACAAAGCACAGCCAAGCCCAAGGGTGCCCAACTCCAGCCTTGAAAGCAAAGATCTGGGAGGAAGAGCATGCCAACGCGGCCTGGCTGACCCCCAAACCCCAGCACATTACACAACTGGGCTCTCTTCCCTTTGCCCATCTGACAAAACACAGAAAGCCACTCCTAAATCCAGCAGGCAGCAGCCCCAGCACTGGGGAGCTGAAGCTGCGAGCTGGCTGGGGAACAGTGCTTCCAGTCAGCCGTGGAGCAGAGCAGTGCTTCTAATCTCGTATGGTAGAAACAGGGCTGGAAGGAACATCAGTCCTTGGCCCTGTCCCCTGGCTCATGGCAGGTCCTGCTTGACTTGTGTTAATCCTGATGGGAGTCCAGCCTGTCCTCAGAGGTACTGTGGCTCCCCCAGCAACTTATTCCAGTGCTTCTCCAGTGTGCCATGGCCTCTCTTACAGCCTCCATCTGCAGGTGAAGGAACCTACCTGCTAGGAAGCTGCCACTCCAGGACTGGTACCAGAGAAGCACAGAGTCCTTAGGTGCTGTCCTCCAGCACACGAATACAAGATCTAGCACCAGCTAGATTGATGGCACAGCAAGGGGCAGAGCTAACAGCACTTAGGACATCACCAGTGGGATGTGTGTCCTGTCCTCTGTGTGGTGTGTGCATGAGAGAGAAGCAGGGAAGCACAAGAACTGAGGAGCATACAAACAGCCCCTGCAAGAGCAGAGGCTGGAGGTGGTGATGGGGAACATACCGTGCACTGCGCCAGGGCAGCTGAGATCTGCTGGATATCATCAACTGTGTTCACGTTCAGCGAGTTCAGGGTCTCTGTGATGTTGTTGCGAGTCCAGGTCCGGAGTTCAAACTCATTCCCGATCTCAGGTTCCAGAAGCATGGATCGCTCATACTGGAGGGGACAAAAGCAAGTAGAGTGAAGACATGTATCAGATTGTTCCAGGTGATGCTGAGCTGTGCTGAAGTCTCCTCTTCCCTGCACTCTGCATCTCCCTGCTCTTCTCCTCCCAGAGGTGATCTAATGAGCTGGGTTTTCAGTAGAACTTCCACAGTTTCACTTGTGCTCTCCAAGCAATTATCTTAACAGCCTGGCACTTGACAGCTAAGTAGTACATCCCCGTGTAGCCTGTATCCAGCTCAACATAGTGCATCACCTCTGCCTGGTGTTTTACTGGGCAGGAAAATGTGAGTATAGACTGAAATGCCTGTTCTGCATATAGAGGGGCTGGGCTCTACTTTATGTAGGAGGGAAAGTGAATGCTGCCAGGAGGATTAAGAGCTTTGTGTGCAGGCAGGTCTTTCTAGCTGCACTAGCTCAGCACTCAGAACAAGGAGGGCTCCTTAGCATCCACAGCATCACCTAAGGAGCTACAGGAGCTGCTGAGTTGGGTGGCTCAGGGGAGGTGTGAAGGAGGTGGGGGACTTGGGCTGACTTCCATTTCTAAATCCAGTGGTTAGGATTGAGTTTGACATTAAGGAGAAAAGATGTATCTGAATATGAGGGCAGAAAGCAGGGTGCATGGGAGACACCCAGGCCGCTGCCCTCTCTAGGATCCCTGGTTTACATTGCATCCTCTCTGCTTTCCTTGGTCATCGTTGTGTCTGGAGCTTGTTTCTGTTTCAGATGCATGCACGCAGCTCCAGCCCAGCTCCCTTCACGCACATACACTGGGTTACACAAAAAGCTGTAGCCTCAGTCATTTCCCTGCACCGCTGCATGAAATCTGGCCAAAGAACATCACTGCGATTGCAAGGCTGTCTGGAGGCCTCTCCTGGGCAGAGTGCTGCTTTACCTCATTTAGGATGGTGATGAGGGCCAGAGAGTACTCAATGACCTGCTGTGGGTCCCCTTGTTTCACTAAGCCCTGGAGCACCGTGTCAGTTTGATTGTAGAGCCAGTGGGAGAGGCTTGGAAAGCCCTCAGGTAAGCCGATTTCCATGGAGCTGCCAAGGGAAAGAGGCACTTGGGTTAAGGGTAAACCAAACAGAGCTGGAGAAGGGGGCAGAATCTGCCCTGTAGCTGGAAGGAGCTACACCGCTTTTGGGGTCTAAGGAATAAATGGGACACAGATCCTCCTCCTGCAGGCACTGCAGGACCATGGACTCTGGCCTGAGAGGATGGGACCACAGCTTGGTGCTGCCAACACTCTTTCGAGGGCTCCTGATGCACAGCGGAGCACAGAGCATAGAGATCTGAGGAAGTGACAGTGTCTTCAAAGCAAAGTGTCACCATGGAGATGGTCAGGAAAGCAGTAACGTATGGGGAAGTCTCCTTGTTGTGTGATTCACCCCACAAGAGCTGGAATTCCTACTGACTTCTGCTGGGCCTCCCCTCCTCTTCCTGCTTCACCCAGGATCTGCTGAGCCCTTCAGGACAGGGACCCAGCAGCCAAGCCTGTGATTCAGGAGCCTGGAGCTGCCACATAAGCCCAGCCTCTGAGCGGTGGCACTTACCGGTTGATGGCCACCACGGTGGCTCCCAGCTGGTCCTGGACAAGGACAGACACGGACACCACGAAGCCGCTCTCATGGAAGCCGGGGGGCAGGAAGGCGCTGTGCTCAGCACGGCTGCCCTTGTATACACAGAACTCATGGTAGTGCCCGGCCCGGTGCCGAGATGCCATGAGGATGTACACCAGTGGTCCCTCAGCATCCTCCGTGTCCCGCCAGCCTGCAGAACAAACCCAGACATGGGCTCTGAGAGGGGCAAGGAAGCCATCAGAGCTTCTGCTGTCCCTAGCAAGGGGTCCCTGCTCTGACACAGGAACAGGCTGTCCCCACAGTGAGGAGAGCCCGAGGACCCCATCAGGTAGAGGCATCTTCAGGGCTTGCAATGCAAAGCTCTGACCTGAAGGTTTCTGATGTTCAGGAGTTTGAGTGCTGCCACGTTTAAAGGGATTTATGAACAGTTTGTGATCAAAATGAAATGGGAATAACTCTGTTGGGGCTGGGAATGGCACTGACCCAAGGGCAAATAGCTCCTGTACAGAGCTTGGCATTAGGCAGAGGCTGAGCGCAGCCCTCAGGCACTTCAGCATCTCGGGAACAACTGAGTCAAGGATCAAACCTGCACGTAGGTTTCCTTGGAGCTCCCAGGAATTCTGGGGAGTCCTGTGGGAGGTGGGAAATCCAATGCATGTTGTCAGTGAGCACCAGAGAAGGTGGACATAGATCAAGTGGGTCTATAACCTGCCCCTTTCACTTCAGCTTCAAAACAACCACTAAGAGCTCCAATTCGCACTGCTCCAAAGAGACACTGATTTCATCATTACTCTGGGCAGCTCAAACCATACCGAAGTTACAACCTTATCATGCTGAATCCACTTCTCATCCCCCAGCTTAAGCCAGGCTTTGGGGAGCAGCCCCCCAGCCCCAGCAGAACTGACCTCCTCTGCAAGCGTGGCTTCCCAGCATTCACGCACAGACAGCATTAATCTCTGACACTCATCATTTGGGACAATCTGCTTTTCAGAGGCTCTTATTCCTTGGCCCGAGGCTACAGGATGTCAGCCAGGCCACTGCTCCAAAGCTAGACTCATTGTTGCTATCTCTGCAGCTGGCCCATGGGAACATCCAGCCCACACGGCACATGTGTGACTCAGTGTCAGGCACCTATCTTCTCCTTCCTGCACTGAAGTACCAGTTTCTCCTCCAAGTACTGCCCTGGCCTGGATATCACCATTCATCTACGTGAACTTGGAGCAAAGGAAGTGCCTGGCTGCTACCACGAGTTTTGGAACTCTGTGATTTGGGCACACAAAGCTGCTTGTGGCCAAGCTTTAGGGATCAGAACGGGAAGCAGGGCTGGCAGGTACTGTGGGCTGTATGCTCTCACCTGCACACTCAAAGTGCACCTTTGCCATCAGTGCCTTGAGGGGTCCCTTAGGAGACAGCCGGCAGGATCCTCCGACCGGAGGCTGGTTTGGGAGCAGGTCGATGGAGGCGAATCCTTCCTCCCCCGTTGTGAGGTCAGTGATGTGAAGGGTGAAGGTATATCCCTCCCCATCCTTCAGCGCCCCTTGCCTCAGGACCAGGTTCATCCCTGTGTCACCGGTGGAGGTTGTCCTTTTGTCCAGGATGAGGGACTTGTTTTTAAAGCTGTGTGCTGCCCATCGCTGTTGGGATGAAGAGGGGAGAGACAGGAGAGGTTTTGTTTCAATCTGAACTTACGGCCTTCGAATGCTTTCAGATTTGAGTCTCTTATAAAAAGTAACAGATTTCCAGTGGGAGCATCTGCCAAATTTGCAGTTGATAATTCAGGCTTTTAGGCTTGTGCGCCACAGCAACAAGAACTGGAGCCTTTCCCAAACGTCTGCTGGGAATATTTCCACTGTGAGATCCACTTTAGTCTCGGGATTACATCACCCTCCGACAAGAGGATTTCATAACAGAGAATGCAAAGCACAGGAAATAAATGAAGCGCTGGTGGAGTCTCCACAGGACCCCACGTTTGATGTGCCCGGAGCTGAACGTGCCCTGAGTGATTGCTGTTAATAGCACAAACGTACAATTGTGATAACAAATGGAACAGTGAGACAGCCCACCAGAAAATGCCACACAAGGACATGCTGGGAGCACCACGGATTAACTCTCACAACAGGAATTCCACTTCCGAGACCTGCCTCATTCAACAGGTGGAAGAGATGCGGTGCAGCGGAATGGGGAATTCCAGGAGGGCACAAGGGGTTTGGGGGGATCAGAAGGGACTGAACCACTTCTGCTTGAGACACCAGAATAATGGGAAAGATGCCAGGCAGGAGAAGAGAACACCCTGTGGGAAGGGATGCTCACCCATGGGCTTGGCTTGAAGATGACCCAGCCCTTGGGTAGGAGGAGACACTGATGGAGCACTGACAGGCCACGAGTCCTGCAGCCTGCAGGCACAATCTGAGGTGAAGGAAAGCTCTGGGCATCTCACAGACACATGCTCCACAGGCTCTCCTGGCCTCCTCAATGCTGCTGAGACATAGTACACCATGCAGGAGCCCCATGTCACAGCAGGCAAGCTCTGTGCTTTAAACCTCCAATTCTACAAGCCAGTTCCAGGGGCTGTGATGAAGAGGCTGGTACCATTCTTCATTCCTCAGCCTGATCCAGCCACTGCATCTATGGTCACAGATTGTTTCCCCTCCTTCTCTATGTGGCAGTTTAGATGCAGGACTGTATTTCTCACCCTGCTCTTTCCATCCTCTCCTTCTTGACTCTCCCCCTGTCCCTAAAGTCCACCACAGTGAAGCAAAGACCAGCATTGCTAATGACTTTACCCCAAGCTTGGAGTCATTGTGACAGTTCTGGCAGGTCCCCTCCAGGTAGACATAGGAGCTCTTGCTAACTTCATAGACAGACTGAGCCTTGCAGGAAACACACTCCAGGGACACGATAGGGACTCCCCCTCTCTTGATGAACACCTGGGAAAGCAAAAGGCTCCATCAGAGATCTGAGACAAAGATACAGACATCTAACAGGCACGTAGACATCCCAGCACCTGGTTCAGCCCAATGATGATTCTGGATTCATTACACAATTTAGGTCATTCTGGATTTACTTAATTTGCTCTTTTTAACATCATAAATCACTTGCAAAAAGCCCCTTTGGAGCACTGTGCTGAATTCCCAGCACAGGTCCTGCTCGTGGTGCCAGTGGAGATGATGCTAACCAAAGCCCTTTACTGTACAGGACATCTCAGGACAAATGGGATCCAGGTTAGAGTCTGGGAAAGAGGAGCAGGGTAACAGGGAAAGCCTCCAGCACAGCACAGACCAAACATCTGGTGAGCACCTGCCCTGGGATGTGACTGCAGCTCTGCTTCATCTTCTGTGGGCTCAACTCTTGGTCCTGCCTCTGCAGCTGCAGACCCGGGGCTGTGGGTCCTGTCCTCCACTCAAAAGGTTGATAAATGGGAAGTGTTTATGGTCCAGAGTAACAGAGGGCTCCGGGTGAGCCAGAGCTGAGTGAGGAGCTGCCTCCATCCCTGCTCCCATCCACACAGCTTGCACTAGAGCTACTTGCCATGTTCCAGAACCTGACCCTTGGGCTCTCATTCATCATTTCTGACACTACCCATACCCCTGAGAGACAGGAATGACGATCAAACTAGGCAGAAAACACTGCACATCCAAGGCATTCTGCCCTGCAGCCTGGAAGAACCACCTCTTCCAGAGAGCGCCACGTCATTCCAGGCTTTCAGCTCAGCCCTAAGCTGCATCACCTCAAGATGTCCACACACCTCCCTGGCAAAGCACCCAGGGGAGCTTCAGGAGCCCTGGGGGGTCAGGCACAATGGCTATGGAGCTCTGACCCCTGCACTTTGTCTAAGTTCCCTGACTCCCTCAGGAAAAGGGATTGTCCCGCATCAGACCGAGCCCTGTCCCCTGGCGGAACGAATCTGCTGCATTCAAAGATAGCAAGGAAGGCATTGTTTAACATGGCAGGCTTTTAAAACAGGATAAACATTCCCAAGGCCTGCACCGTCGCACAGTGAAGCTCCATTCATTCCTCCAGGATTTGCAAACTTCCTGCGATGCTGGCCTGGTTGTTTTGTGCTCCTGCATGGAAACCAGATGGTACGGAATGTCCTTGACAGACTATCAATTCCCCTTTTTTCCTCCCTTTTCATCCTCCAGCCCTGGTTTAAAACCCAGGCAGTAAGAGTTTCCACTTCCAGCCTAACTACAGCTCCAACTGCCAAACACACCACGATGAATGCTTCTGACATAAACCAGAACTGCTGCCGGGCTGCAGATGCATTGAGCAGCAGGCTTAATCCGACACAAACAACCTGCGCTTCAGAAGAGCCTCCCTTAAAGTCAAGATGAGAGAAGGGAGGAGCTGCCCAAGGTCAAATGAAGCAGCAGCTCTTCAGAAGCTCTTGCTGGGCAAAAACCAGGGGAAAGCCTGGTGCTGTGGCATGGGAAGAGCTCAGGGATGCAGCCAGAAGAGCTGCTGACCACAGGCTCCTTCACTGTCCTCCTACAGCAGGTCTGTGGCCACACACTCTTGGTCCCAGGAGCCATTCAGGACTGGTCCCTAATGCACCTTCCACACAGAGAGGGACCTACACAAGGTCTAAAGAAGGAAGAACCTAAAAGGACTTGGCAGGACGAGCAAAAAGTGCTGCAAGGCAGCGTAAGATGAATGTATCACCGAAACACCAATGTCTGTTCCTGCCAGTGACCTGGGTGAGATCATTTATGGAGTCCCAGTGATGCCCTAAAACCTGCTCTCAGGGGCTGGGGGGTGCAGGAGGCAGCAGCAGCTTCCACACCCCCAGTTAAAGTGGTGCTGGCTCTTGGATGGGGATGGGGATGCAGGTCAGGGAGTCAGTTGTGACTGGACACGGTCCCAGGCCAGCAGCACTCTCCTCTAGAAACTTCCCTATGAAAAGGGCCATGGACTTCCAGCTCCTGTGCCCAGCAACACACACACAAGGACAGGCAGGGAAGGTGTCCGGGGTACGTACGGTTTGATTTGTTGCCTCGGGGCTCATCCCCTCCTTCCTGATGGTGAGGTCGAACGTATACTCCACATCTGCTTCTAATACAGCTTTGGAAATGGTGACAATTCCTTCCTTGGCACTGAAATTCAGAGAGCACCCTGCAGCCGAGCTCTGCTTGCAAGGAGAAAAGAACTTTCAAACCCTCCTTGGTACGGGTGACCAGCGGGTTAGTCCACAGCCAAAGCATGCAGGTCCACACAACGTCATGGTTACGGATCTTACTGGGCAATGCCACCACTGAGGTGGGAGGAACAGGGTGGTGCGTGGATAACAAAGCACAGTATCCTATCGCTCACGTTAGTTAGCAGCACTGGAATACTGTATTTCATCTGAGCTTCACATTCTTAGTTTACAGCAGTTAATTGATCGTTAAAGAGCTTATAAATATTCCCAATCAACACAAGAAGCTCACATTGAGCTCCAAAGTCTAACCCACACACACTCCACATCCATTCTGAGCTCAAGAGAGAAAACGATGACTTTTTACAGGCAAAAGAATCCCACATTCTATCATAAATGCTCCTTCTAAGAATCTGGATGAGAATATGAAGGGCGGTTCTGCCTTGTCCTTCTACCACGGTAGGGGCAGAGCATGAGGACAGTGACCTGCCTGCGATCCCAGTGGCCATAACTCGTGGTCACTTGAATCCTGCAAAGCCTATCTGCTGAAATTAGAGACATTTAACTGCTAATGGGAGAGGAACCAGAGCCCTCAGCCCCTGGGCTGCAACCAGCAGCTCTCTAATTCCTTCAGGTCATGGAAGCAGCTGCACTGAGACCGTGAACCAGAGGCCAAGTACAAGGCCAGCGCTGGACTGCAGCAGGATGCTCTGCACTGCTCCTCATACCAATTCTGGTACCTTCATCCTGAGCTGAGAATTGGGAAACCTTTGCAACCCTCCTTCTGGAGCAGCTTTATTAAAGATGCTCACAAAGCCTCCCTCAACACCATTTCAACCCAGATCATTGTCCATAGAGGAGCTGATGTGCAGTTGGAGCTCACAAATGACCATCCCCTCCAACTGTGCAAAACTGCTCTTACCTTGGAGGAGTAGGTACAAGACCAATCGTATAACAACGGGGTCTGTTCACCATCATCCAAGTTCGGGTCATAGGACTTCTCCCCGTCCAAGATTAAGTCCTGAGTGTTGGACCATACACGGTATGACCCTCCATCGATGATTGGGACCAGCTTACTTGGTATCACAGTGACATTGGCAAAGATGCTTTTGGACAGTGGGGTATCTCCAAAGGAGACAATAAAGTTGAAGCAATAGTTCCCAACTTGCAGGGCAAGCTTTGGTATTACGAGCTGGGGCCTGTTCACATCAACGTTTGGCAGATGGATCCTGCTGGAGTTATCCAGGTGCATGCAGCTGGGTGCTTTGTAGATCTCCCACAGGTGCTCTGTCTGGTACTTGATGCATCCACGGAGGTCAATCTGTGCCTCCAGGTAGTTCCTCTGGGACCTCTTCATGATGACTTGGGGGGGCAAGGCCAACTCCACCTCTGGCTCCTCACACTCCAGCACTTTGACAGTGACAGTGAGCTGGGCTATGAAGAAGCTGATGAGATTGGTGGCGTTCACCTCCACCAGGTAATCCCCAGGGCTCAGGTAAGAATAGTTGGCCACTGCAACCCTGGTCATTTGAGTGGAAGAGCCATCCCCAAAGGTCCATAAGAACTCGACACTCCTGCTGCTGGGCACCACTACTGCTTCAAACAGTGCTGTCCTGTTGACAAAGGCATTGGAGGCAGTGAGGAAGACTTGGACTATCGGGTCTTGGACCTGCGTGGTTCTGGTGACGTTGATACCTCCCAAGTCATTGAAGGCACTGAGGTGAATCTCAAGCAGCCCTGCAGCTTCTGGAGTGTAGGAAACTCTTTCTCCTGCCATGGTGACCACGGATCGACCTTGCTCCTTCCACAGGGAGAAGCGCCAGGAGAAGGACACACGGGAACCGCTGCCCACCTGGGCACTGAAGCTCTTCTCCGTGCCCGTGGCTATGCCTTGCTCACAGCAGTTGAGGAGCCTGACATCACGGATGGCCTCCAGGACAGAGATGAGCACCTGGGCATGTGCGATGCTGATCTGGTTCTGCACCGTCACCGTCACCAAGTAATCACCGCTCTTGGTGAACTCGTGAGTGTACTTGGACCCGTTGAGCACCACGGAGTAGTCCCCACTTATGCTCACCAAGTAACTCACCGAGGTACCTGACGACATCCTGATCACAAAGGTGACCTCTTCCCCCGGCTCCACCACCTTCTTGCTGGCAAGGATTTCCAGTCCTTGGATCCTGTCCTGCACGGAGATATTCCTGCTGGCCAGAGCCCAGCTCACATCGTTGGATGCATTCAGATAGACTGTATAAAACCCTGCTGTGGGGAACGTGACAGCCACGGACTGGCCACTCAAGGTGCCATTTGGTACCTCCCAGAGCCAGGTCACCTCAGTCCCTCTCTGCAGCTCTCCCTCGAAGACCACCGTGGAGCCTGATGAGACGTACCTGCAGTCCAGTTCTGCAGTCCCTATGCTCAGCCCCTCTATGACTTCCTCTACACAGACATAAACTGTTGCATTGGTTGAATTCAGCTTGTTTTCTGCTCCAACAACAACCTCTATCACTCCAGGGTTTTGGAAAGAGTGTATAATAAAAGGTTCAGAGGTAACAGGAGACAGGCCATCCTCTAGGTACCAAACATATGTGATGCCAGTGCCACTGGTTATGGTGGTACTTATGTTGACAGAAGCATTAATAGCCACTGGGTTGGGGAAGGCATAAGGCTTTAGAAGACCAATGCTTTCTATGAACTCCAGTGTCCTGTTAGCAGTTGCAGATCCCAGCATGTTGGTAGCTTTCAGATAGACAGTGTAGTTTCCAGCTTCTAGGATGCTCAAGGAGAAGGCTTTCCCAGCAATGGTCTGCACAGCAGTGCCATCCCTTTGGGCCACCCAGCTGTAAGAGATGTTGGTTCCTTCTCTCACCACTGCCTGCAAATGGAGTGTTCTGTTAGTTGGGAAATAGACGTCCTCCACCAGGTCATTGCTGACCACCTGCAAGCCTTCAATCTGCTCCAGGACATAGACATAGATGCTGTCCTGCAACGAACTGATCTTGTTCTCTGCTGTCACAATGACATTGAACGTGCCCACGGACCGGAACGTGTAGGAAATGGTGGAGGAGCCCTGGATGGGAGTACAGCGATCACACAGGATCCACGAGTAGCGGATGGCAGTGCCAGCTACAAGCGTGGCCACAAAACTCACCGAGCCATTTAGTGGCACCACTGTCCGGCTGGCATTGATGGTGAGCCCCTGCAGCCGCCGCTTCACTGTGACCTCCACAGTGGTCTCATTAAAGCTCACCTCATTCCTGCCCATCACACTAATAGTGTACTGGCCTGTGTTGTTGTAGGAATGGGTAGCGATCTGCCTAGGCTGGGTAGTGCCATCTCCAAAGTCCCAGCAGTAGCTCACTTTGGTTCCGTTCATGCTGGCAGAGAACAGGTAGATCTGGTTCAGCTCCAAAACACTTGTCCCGTTATATTCAATCTTTGCTACTCCAACTGGCTCCTGGACTTCCACAAACGCCGTGTCATTGTTGAAAGAGACGTTGTTGGAGACAGTCACTGTGACCAGGAAGACCCCTGTGTTCTTGTAGGTGTAGGTCACTTCAGTCCCACTCGATCGAGTGGACTCATTGTTCCCAAAATCCCAGCGGTAGCGGTACTGGTACAGAGGCACAGCACTGACCTGGAAGCTGCTCTCTTCCCCAAGCCTCACAAACTGCTTGGAAGGGAGAAGGGTGACATTGACTATCTCTGGCTCCACACAGACGCTGGTGAAATAGTGAGCCTTGTTAAAGCTGCTTGAGAGAGTCAGGGAGAGGGGGAAGGTCCCGCTGCGGGTGAAGTTGTGCATCACCACGGGGTCCCCTCTGATTGTCACATTGGAGGAGCCATCTCCAAAAGTCCAATCAAAGATGTAGTCCTCAGGATTGCCCGTCACGTAGGCAGTGAGCTGCACATCCGGGTGCTCCAGGATGCAAGAAGCAGGCTCTATTTTGAGCACTTCCAGAACAAATATCCGAACGGGCACGGTTTGGGAAACAGAGTTCACAGGATTCACTGCAGTCACGTTCACCGTGCAGTTGATGTCCTTTATGTACACGTGTTCCACCACTGGCACCTGAGTCCTCAGCACCGTCCCGTCCCCCATGTCGAATATCCAGGAGATGCTGTCCCCTGTCTGCACCGAGGCGCTGAGGGTCACGGATGCTCCCAGCTCTGCTGCCTCATCTGCAGAAACCTGGAGCCCTGTTATCTCCTCAAACACTTGATAGCACTCGACTGTCTCCACGCTGCTTATGGTGTTGTTGGCTGTCACGGTGACGTTGTACACCCCTCTCCTGGGGTAGCTGTATGTCACTGTGGACTGGCTGTCTGTGAACAGTGAGGATCCATCCCCAAAGTCCCAGGTGTACAGGACACCATAAGGAGATGGCAGTGGGCTGGCCCTGAAGGTGACCGGGTGGCTCACAATGAGAACATCCTCCTCTGCTTCCATCTTCACATCAATCAGGTAACTGTGGACGTGAACTGGGGTCAAGTGGGTGAGGTTCTCAAACTGGTTTGATACGAGAACCACTAGGGCATATTCTCCTGTATTGGGAAAGACCAGTCATGAGGACATGCTTGTGCAACAGCTTCTGGCCCAAGAACCCCTGAGCCCCTTCTTCCCCCCACGAACCACCCTGAGCATACCTGGGTCTTGGTAGATGTGTGAAACATTGTGTTCAAGTACAACCTCATGGACACCGGGATGAGGAACAAGGAAAGACTTGTTGTAGGGAGGTTTGAACAGGTACGTCTCCTGGATGCCATCTCCAAAATCCCACCTGGAGAAACATGCAAACCACGTTACGCTGCGCAACAGGAGAAGCACGGAAACCCCAGAGGAACCCTGGCCTGGCCTAGGGCTGGGGATTCCAGAGGAAACACAGGAAGCATAATGCCAAGTATCAAAGCAGGAGCTGCAGAGTAGTCACCGTGAGAGGAGAACAGCACTGGTAAGAAGAGGAAGAACCCAATATTAAAGCAGCATTGCAACCCTTTAAGAGAAAAGCATTTCAGCCTGAACCCCAGGTCCCCATGTGACCGAACCACACTTGCAGGGACTTCAAATTAAGTGGAGAGGAGCTGAGAAATAGGCCCTGGGAAGAGAAAGAGTAAGGTAAGACTGGTAAGGGTACACAGCGATACCCTGAGTTTGGGCAACTTGCAAAGGACTCACAGGAACATAGCATCCACAGCTGAATCAACCTGAACTCTTGCTGTAAGCTCCACGGTGCTGTTCTGAGGCAGGACCGGCAGGACACCCAGCACAGTAAGGTTCTTCATCTTATTCATCATCTCCACAGTGACATTGTAATTGACTGTGAAGTTACTGACGTGGTTGGAGGCGGTGAGCTGGGGAGGACAGTGGGACAAAGAATGCATCTGGGGTCACCTCACTGTGCTGCCTTCTGAGAGTGGGGCTTCACTGTGCTGACGGGGTCCCACCAGGCAGGCGAGCAGCCAAGGTCAGAGAAGAGCAGCTTCAAGGGCACTGGAGAGCAGCATAGACTGGAAAGTCACCTACCTGGTGAAGCCACCTCTTGCTGGAACCACCACATCTTCACCACTAGAGCCAGCCCAAGGAAGGACTGGAAGAGGACAAAGGGAAGAGCTCATCCTGAGACTCTTCTGGCCCTGAGTATGCTAGTTACCCTTTTGCCTGCCCCACACTGTCTCCAGCTGCAAAGCCCAGGCACTTGCTGGCACCAAGGGGACAACAGCCACTCGGTTTCCTTAGGATAGTGGCAGATGAGTGGCTCCAAGCACAGAGTGGGGATGGGAGAGACTCCTAAAACCAAGCCAAGGGCAGCTCCAGCATCCTGGGTGCAGTGGGCACAGAGAGGGAAAGCAAAGTTGGGCAGTGGAGGGAAAGGGAGGCAGGAGTCTGAAGAGACACCAGAGAGGTAGAGCAGGACCCTCAAGATTATCTAGGCTTGTATCACTGACATGGCACGTAATGATGAAGCATCTTATCGCCTCCTCACCTGCAGGAGAGCTGAGCTGCTGACAGAAGGGATCCTTCACACCCAATTGAACAGAGACCTCCTACCCCAACACATAACAGAAGCTTGTGTCTAGGCTCTGTGGGTCCCTTACACTGAACCCAGTGGACTCCAGACTAATGCTACCCTCTCAGCTCTGTAAGTGGAAGCAATCCAGACTATCAGTACAGGCCTTCACCCAGCAAATTAGTGCTGCTCAGTGGTGTGCTGCACCAAGCAAATTAGTGGCAGCATGCCCTTGAGCTGGGCTGGCTCTCTGCAGGAAGTCAGCACTCACCCTGCAAAAGGACCAAGCAGCTTGGAGCCAGACCATGGCTCTGCATGGCAGAACAAGGAATGACACAAAATGATGCTCTGTTCTGTAAGAGACACCTCCCTCCTCCCAGCCTCTCTGCTTGATCCTTCTTCTGGGGTCATGACAAAACCCAAGCTCCAGTCTGCACCAGTACAAAGAGAACAGGACATAGAGCGGATGAGCTTGCAGCAGAAGCTCTGTCCTGCCTATGAAAGGCTCATGTTTGCATCCTGCCTCTGCCTGGTTCAGAATCCACACCTCCTGCCTGCCAAAGCAGGGGCCAGCACCCTGCAGTGGGGCTCCCTGCCTCATTCCTGCGGGATGAGTCAGGACAGACACTCCATGAACAGAAAGAAAACAGGGAGCAAAGAGGAGAAAGTGAAGACAAGGAAGTCAGGGAAGCCAGATGTAATGGAAGAACAGGAAGAAACTATGTGCAAGAGCAGCTCCGTGAGAAGTAGCAAACAAGCTCATTAAGTGCATAGTGAACACCTCAACTCTGCCTTCTCCTCTCCCTGCTGCTTTTGCTGCTTAGTTTGTGGGATGAGATGGAAACCCAGGATTGCAATGGTATGATGGGAAAGGCCTTGGCTTACCGAAAGCTTGTACACAGCTGGGCTTTGGTAGATAACGTTGAAGACAATATTGTAAAAAGTGAAAGATGGTTTATCATCTACTGTCCATCGGAAAGTCACATCTGAGCCAGCTTCCATCACCGGGATGTAGCTCTGAAAGGCAGGAGAACATTTCACACTGGTGCAAGAGAACAGCATCCACAGCGCTTCCGGAAGATCTCCAGCTGAACTGGAGAGGAGCAGGGCCAGGCTGGGAGGTGTCACCCACTGCAAGACAGGATGCTCAGAGCACGACACACATGTGCCAGATCATCTGTGCCTTTGTTGCTGGTGGAGAAATGCAGCCCCTGACTCCATAAATCGACAGCAGAGCAGGGAGCAGAGCCCATGCTGCCCGTCCCCCTCCCTAGGGCTCTGCTCCTGTGATCAGGTCCCTCTTGCTGGCTAAAACCCTTCCAACAGCTTTGCAGAAACAACTCATTTTTAGCTACACCTCTGAGCTGAGTCTCTGACCCTTGTCCATGACCAAAGTCTGGAATGACCTGCACTGGCCAGGGCAGGCTCCCTCCTCATTCCTACAGTGCCTCCTGAGCAGACCACGTAGCCAGGAAGGGTGAGACCAACAGGTATTGCAGGCACAGGGTTCTGCCATAAGCAGCCAGAGCTTGAGCAGAGCATTTCAGAGACACCATGGGCAGTTCCTGCTCAGGTTCCGAGGGCTTGGCTGTAGCTCTGGGGACAGAGGACTGAAGGAAAACAGGCTGCAAACACCAAAGGGACTCCAGCACTTGGATGGATGGATGAAACATTCTTACAGCTTCAGCCAACTGATGTAAGGATTTAGTAGAGCGAATCTAAAGGAGTAACTACCTTGGCAAGTCAGAAGTTAAATGTTGGTCCTTCAGAATGCCTCTGGTTTTCCACGGAACTGGAAAGCCAGTGTCCCCTTTGCAGGAGGAACTTACCTCTGAGGCAATTCAACCTGCTTCCTGTTGAAAATCACCACTGCTTTCTGCCCCATGCCCCTGTCTGCAGCAGCGCTGTCTGCATGGTTCGGGAGGGATGCTTAGCAGCAAACAGTGCTATACCCCACCAGTGTGGAGCTGAGCCCCAGCCTCCTCATGAGCCACACACCCCCTCAGTGCCAAGGGCCAAAACCACTGCTGAGGGATAAAACAACAGCAGTAAGCACTCACCACTCGTGTGTTTACCAGGACTCTGCTCTCGGGGTCAGGGGTGGCCCGCAGCCCGCGGATGGGCTCCTCCACTTTCACAGTGACAGTGATGTTCTGAGTGCTCACGGTGTTCTCTGCCACGAGCACGTGGGTGCTCACCCCTTCCCTGAGGCCGCTCAGGCTGACCACAGCAAACCAGGTATCGTTGTTCTCCCGAGCACAGTCTGCTGTGAGTGGGGCAAGAGCTGCCGGGCAGGACCCCTCGAAGGGGAAGGTGCGGTTGTCTCCCAGCCAGCTCGCTGTGGCGTTCACCCCTGAGGAGAGCTTGATGAGCAGGGTGGTGTGGTTGGATGGCAGGTAGACCCTGCCACCTTGAGGAGCAGGGTGGATGACACGCAGGCCTGACACCATGGAAGTCACCCAGAAGCTGCAGGATACGTTGGTGCTGAAGACCCCGTTGTCCACGTTGGCTCTGACCGTGTAGTGACCGGGATGCTCCAGTCCTGTGTTGTGGGGGCTGATCACTGGGACCAGTTGTTCTTCAGCATAGAGAACACGGAGAGAGCAAACAGTGTCGTTTATCCAGGAGGCACCAAAGAAGCCATCAGCCAGGCCAAGCTCCCACTCTGAAGAGTTCATGCTTAAGACTTTGGTTCTGTAAGGGGATGTGGTACTCAGCTCGCACTGGAGGAGTGAGCCCGAGCCTGCACTGTGTTGGAGACTGAAGACATCCTCAGTCTTGACAAAGACATTTTCTTTCCTGAATGTCACCTGCAGAGACAAGAGACCCTTTAGGATTAATGCTTCAAGTTCAGAGCACTCAGCACCCAACTCCTGCCTGGGCAAGGCAGCTGGATTTACGGCCAAGTGGAAACCAACTGAAAAGCCACAGATCCAGCCACAGCATGGGGAGACATGTCACCACTCTGCCTCCCCGGCCCCTCTGAGGCAAATGTGCTAGCACAGAAGCCAGCTTTCTGCTCTATCTTCACTGCTTAAGTGCAATGGGAATGGTTGCACAGCCTTTGAGCAACTGTGCTATTGCAACAGGTTCCTCCAGGGAGCCTGTGGCTTGCAGCTGGTGGCATGTGTGATGCTGGGCAAGTTATTTCATTTCAATGGGCTTCAGTATCCCCATCTGCAACTTGGGAACAAGTCTTTATTCACCCAGAGCACTCAGGAGAGAACTGCCTCACCTCCTCATTGGTTACAACAGCTAGTAAACACTGACCAGATACTGGGAAGAAGGGCCGGCTGGAATTGTAAAGAGGACTTCCTTGATAAGTTCATAGCTGAGCTGGCTGCCATTGTGCAGAACGGAGAGGGGGGGACGGGTGCTGGCAAGAGAATCGTTGGCACACTGGGTCTCATTGCAGCAGTCGTTCAATGAGGAGCACAGATGAGTCAAATGGCACCACTGGAAACCAGGAGGACATTCAAGCAGCGTCCAGTTCCCATCATCCTGAGCCATGTGGAATGGTTCCGTGGCATTTCTTTCCTCCTGGTAGTCTGGAAGAAGTGGAAGGGAAAGCAAGGATCACCACTCTGACCAGTAACACTTCTCCTTGCTCCAGATCCACCAATTCCCACTTAGACCTTGGCTCCACCATTAAGGACAAGCTGCAACTGCACCACATCCTGGGGCTCCACAAGACCAGGGCCCTGTTTTACTGGAAGCCTTCACAAAGGCACAAAGACCATTAACAACAAAGTCTCTTTTCCAGTGAGAACACAGCAATTTGCAGTCTAAAAGAGATCTGTGCTCAAGAGAAAGCGCGTCCAGAGCTGGCTTTGACACTGAAAACACATTAAGCAACTCCTCTCAAGTTAATGTTTGCATGTCAAAAGTATCTCTTCAGTGTCAAAAAATATCCTTTCGTAACCAGCCAAGCCTATGGCCACAGCAAACATTCTGCTGCAAAGCTCACTGCCAAAACTGTGACTATGGAGCTGTTGTACAAGGAATGAAAAGCTTATTACATTATCTCATCCATCGGGAAGAAACAGGCTCAGGAAAACATTCTTCCTTGTTAACCTGTGGGGCCAGATGGACCAGAATGCATTCCCGTTTGACATGTGATGTCCTCCCCAAGTACTCAAGTACGGCTCAGAAGGCCAATTCCCTTCCACACATGTTCCTTACACTCCTATTTTCTTCATGCTTTGAGACAGGTTTCTCCCTCTATTCATTCCTCCAGGACAATCACTTCTCCAAGGCAACCTCTGGCTGTTCCCCCAGAACTTAAGTCTCCTCAAGAAACAGAACCAAGTCTCTGAAGCTTCAAGGCTTCAAAGCTTCTGCTTTGAAAACAGAGGGCTCAAGAAAGCCACATACATTTTTTGACATGGCCCTGGTGAAGCTGGCTCTCACAATACCCTCGGCATCGAGAGGAGATGTCTCACCTTCTCCATCGATGGGTCTATGCACCTGGAGCCTCACTTGAACGGGTTGATGCAGTTCCTGTGTCACAAACTCCAGGGCAGTCAAATACCCCTCGTGCCTGAAGGCCAGCTCAGGGAACACCATCACCTGCAACACAAACACAGCTCTCACCCTCCTGCATCTCCCTGGGCTCCCTGGGCAGCAGCAGGATGAGCAAACCCTTCTCACCTCCAGAGCTTGCCATGGAGCTGACAGTGCATCTTCACTCACGTTCCTCACTGTCTCGTGCGTGCCAAATGCAGGGGCTCCCACAAAGAAGTTTTCGGCATTTAAGAGAACTCCTGTTTACAAAGGAAAGGTGTGAGCAAAGCATTGAGACCCAGCAAGGCCTGGAGCTGTTCCTCCTGCCCTGCTCTGGCTGTAGCAGGGCTCGGAGCACTCAGGAATGCTGCAATCCTGCAGTTCCCTTCTTCCTCTTCCAGGTGGTTTGGTTTCTTTCTCATCCTGCACAAGCAACGTTTGCATTTGTGCTGTTCAGCAATTCTGCCATCCAGGAACTCTGCAAATGCTTCCAACACCCCCTGATTTTGCTTCTATTTCTGAGCACGAGGCGTTGAGGATGGCTGTCCCCATCCTCCCTGTCCCCCTGGGCTTCGTGGCCAGGACAAGCTGGTTCCCAGCAGCAGCAAACACCCCTGGCTCACTCACAGCCAAGTCTGGCCCTGGGATGCGAGAGCATCCACTTGATTCTGTCCATCCTTCCAGGGCTAATGATGGCTTTTCCTTCTTACCTAAACCTCCCATATTTTGTATCCTTTCTGCTTCTCTTTCTTACTCCCTCCAGCACTTGGGAGATCTGGGAGGCTGCACAACACAACCCTGCACAGCACACACCACATTAAAGCTCACTTGATGATCTCCAACGCCCTGCAGCCTTTTAACTCACGAGACCCCAACATCTCACAAACTACACAGGGACAGCAAGAGCCACCCAAGGCAGCACCAAACCCTGGCAGCAGCACTGATGGCTCAGAGAGAAAAGCTGTTTCCAAAGCTCTGCCTCACAGCTTTGCTCCTCTCTATTTCTATTGATGGCAAAGCTTGGAATAGGCCAAATTCTTCCTCTGGGCTAAGCCAGGTTTATCGAACCTCTGCTGGGAACACTGTGGTTGCAGCCAGTCCCAATTCTCTGCGTGATGCTCCAGCTGACCCCCTCCATAGAGCCCTCTTTTCCCTTGGCACATGTCAGTGGGCAGCAGGGGAGAAGCAGAGCTCACCTTTTGGCTTGTACTCGCAGACATAGCTGTGCTTGGCCATGCACAGGTCCGTGTTACACTGGCCTGTTGGGCCCATCCGCACGCAGTGGTCAGCGTTGGAGGGATGGGGCTCTCCTGGCAGCCAGTTCTGACAGCTCTCCAGATTAAATCCTTCGCCTCTTTGCTGTGCTCCAGTGCTTGCAAAATCATTGAAGCTGATCCAGACATCAAGGCTCCTTCAGAAAGTAAAGGAGGGGGAAGATTTCAGGAAATCATAAGTATTAGAGAGAGATGCAATCTGTGGTTCTCTATAGAAAGAATAACAGCTTCATCCAGGTGTCACAGGCTGCACTTAATGGAGCCTTTTAGTTACTAAAGGATTTCAGCCTCCATTCTACCACCAGAACCTGGCTCTTGAATAGCAGCTCCTCCATAGCACAGCATCCTCTGTCTACCTGCCCTTTAAACCTCTTGTCCTGAGCAACAAAAGGCCACCAGTCCTTTGATGAGCTCAGCCAAAAGGATGCAGACAGAGCAACCACACAAGCACTGCAATGCAGCAAAGGGGAGCTCAGGGGAGCACTGTGTGCAGCTGAGTGAGTAAATGATTGCTCATGATACCCTCGACGACGGCTGCCCCACAGCTTGAGTCACCCCATTCCCAAAACACCAGCCTCACTCCAGTTCCAAGAGGACACAAATCACTGCCTCTGTCAGCACCACAGAGCTCATGACACACTGGGAAGTACTGATTCATCTGTGCAGTCCTGTGGAATCTACAGTCAGTTCTCCCCTGCAAGTGGAACTGGCACCAGGATTACACCTGGGATGGTGTCACAAGCTCCTGGATGCAGGTGCTGGGTGATCATCAGCATCTCAGGCACCACCAAGAGGCAGCGCCAGCACCAGAGGCCAAAGCTCTGCGGGCAGATGAAGCCCAGATACACAAGAAGCTGCCAGGATCATTGTAGGAAGATGGAAATGTCCCTTCCCCATCTGGAAAGTGGCTGAATCCCAGCAGTGATCCTGGTGGAAAGTGCTGAGTGCACTTTCATAGCCACAAACAGCCTGGACAACTGGTTCTAATAGCACCCATGCAGAAAGGGAGGCTTTTGTTCTGTATTAACTCTGAAGGGGGGTGGAAACAGCCTCATCGTGCACCCTTTAAAGCTCCCTCCTGCAGGTTGCCATCACTTCTGCATGGCCTTGCCCCTCGCTCCCAGGGTGGTACAACTGCAGAGCAGGGAGGTCACTGGTGCCTCCCCAGCACCATGCTCACGGCAGATGGAACGATGAATGAGGTCACGCTGGGGAATGACAGCAGAAATAACTGCTCTGTGAATGAGGAGTTTTCATTGCAAAGAAGATCGGAACATAAATAACTGCTCCCGGCCCACTGGCAGGGATCAGGGAGAAGCAGAGGTTGGAGAACTGCCTCTTTGCTGCCGTTAATAAAGCTCAATGGAGATTTTCCTTTTCTAATTCCACTTATGATCTAACTGCAAGTCATGGAAACAGAAAACAGAAGGAGAAAGATAAAGGAAAATGGTGGCTGGTTTCCCATCCTGCCCAATGCCCTGCAGAGAGGAACCAGAGGGCTCCAGACATCCTTCCTTGAAGGAAGATGTGAGCATCCCTCTGCCGCTGAGAAGGACAGAGCAGCGGGAGCAGAGCAAAGCCTGAGGAGGTTTGGAAGGGGAGATGGGCTCCGTGTGCTGCCTCCAAGGGGAAAGCAGGGTCCCCTGAAGGGGTGTGTGCCGGAGCACTGGGCTCAAGGAGATGGGGACGGGCCCAGCTCAGCACATGCTGCTCCCGGGAAGGCCTTCAAACGACAGGAGCGGAGGAGAGGAGTGAGCAGTCCTCACTGCTGCAGCTCTAATGGGAAACAGATTCCTGCTTCTGTCCTTTCCCCACAAGGAGCCATGGATGCTGCATGCTCCAGAGAGCCACGGCTCCGCTGCTCTGCCTTTTATCGCCAGGGCAATCGCATCCTGGAGCTGCCTCCTTCGTGTTTATCTGAATGGATTAATGAAATAAATAGATGTAATGAAGGGGCTGGGAGCAGAGCAACGAGCGGCAGCAGCTGGGGAACAGCTTGGGTGGCTCGTTCCCTTCCGAGGTCTCATGATTTCCTTGTGCTGCATCCATCAAAAGCCCTGCACGCAACGCCTGATAGAGCAGAGCACCGAGGGACCGGTACCTAACCCGTGCAAAGGGACAGGCTCCTTCTCCCTGGAGCATGGACCACGTGTTTGCCATCCCAGGATAAAGCCCAGGGTGAAGGGAACAGGGCATGGATACAAGTTTGGGAAGCAGGGGCTGTCAGACCCTGAGCAGCACCGCTCAGAGCCCACGTTACACACGGCTGCTCCCTTCAATGTGCTTTCTGGGCTGTTATGAAAAGGCCACCTCCAACGTTTGCATCTAGGAGTGCTGACAAGAGCTGTCAGGCCCCTGAAGGCTCTCTTGGTTGTGCTCCCCCCCCAGTGGAAGCATGCAGAAAGGGTCCTTGGAGGGGCAGATTTCATCAGAGGCTGACACTTCCAGGGCTCCCTGTTTATAAAGCCCAGTTCCTGAGGCAGAACAGATGCTGCTGACACTGGGAGAGGAGCAGCTCCCTCTGAGGATGTGAAGGAAGAGGGGAAGAGGGCTGGGATTCAGCTGCAGAGTGGTTGGAAGGGTGCAGCATCCCAGCTGGGATTTGCCTTGGGCTCTGCTACAGCGGCTGCTCAATGCCACGGTGTCACGCATGGGACAGTCCAGGCTCTAGGGCTGATGGAGCACAAGGTGACCTCAGGCCTGGCAGCCAAATACCCTCTGGACATGAGCACTCACCCTCTGCACTGCCCAGCTCTAGCCTGGACATTCTGCTGCATTCCCAGATGGAAGTTCAGCACAGCCCCGGCTCCTTCTGACCCTGCACTTCTGCACCACTTCAGATGCACCCACAGGCACAAACGTTGGGTACAAGATGCCCACCAGCAGCAGTCCCACAGCTCCCAGTTCTCACTTCCAGCCTTCCTGCCCCATTCCTCTCTTTCCCTTCACAGCCTTTCAGCAAAACAACCAAGTTCAGCAAGGGCTCAAGCTCTGCTGATTCCTCCCCTCTGCTCAGCAGCCTCAGCCATGCCATCTCCCTGTACTCATCCTGGAGCCATGGGTCTCCCCAGCCTACCTGCCTGCTGCCTCCCTCTGGACCCCTCTGCAGATGTGACCCCAGAACACAAGACTTGTCCCTTGGAAACCTTAACCCTTACCCTCCCCACTTACCTGATGACATGAGCAACCAAGAAGCTCTGGATCTCGGGGCTGCTCACAAAAGCCAGCTCTCCATTGCCATGCTCCTGGCAGTGCTGCTGGGCTTCCAGCCACTTGGCTTTCTCCACCACCAGCTGATAGCAGTGGTTGTTGCCCGGGAAAACCAGGCCATCAGCAGGACACATGGGGTGAACTGCTGCAGGAGGGAGAAGAACAGAAGCATGATGTCCTTTCTGTGGGCCCACACACCCCAACCCAACCAGGAGAGTGAAGCTCCAGGAATGGAGCTGATAAATCCCCCCTGATGCTGAGGTACACTCTATACACTCATCATCTTGGGCAAGGTCAGTGCAAATCACTGCCTGGTCAGTCAGGGGAGCCAAGAGCACCCAAGTGAGTCATCCCTTATTCCTCTTTAGGAAGGAAGGGGAAGGGAAGGCCCAGGAGCTAGCACTCAGCATGCATCCATCCAACCCTGCTTACCTCTGCCCAGGTCCCCAGCCTCCTCAGTGATACCATACGTCACCGTGAGGCCAGTGCCACCTCTGTTGCGGATCCGGATGTCCAGACTCTCATTTGTCCTGACCAAGGAAGGACACTGCAGTTCTAACTGCTGGGGTGAAGCCACTACCTCGATCTCTGCCTGCGCATATAACACCTTGGTGCCCACAACAACGGTGGCAGTGACGTTGTACTGCCCAGGTAGGGCATACATGTGGAGAGCTGCATTTCCAGTGGTGTTGAGAACCTCTGTCTGGTCCCCAAAGTCCCACAGTAAAGTGCTGGCAGCAATGGGAATACTGACGTTGAAGAGCACGGCCTGGTGTAGGCTGTACCGGGGTTGGAGTCCTGTGAAAGACACAGGTAGCTGTGCCTGGAAGGGAGAGGTGATGAGTGATGGGCCACCACAGGCCTGCCCGGACTCATGCTCAGTGCAAAATGGCAAACAACCAGAGGAAGAGTTTGTTTCTTGGGCAGTACCACACAAACACTGCCCCTGGGCGCTGAATGCTCCATAGTCCTGGTCCTCAGCATAGCAGAGGGCACTGCAGGTCTCCTCGGTGAGGTTCCCAGGGTGAAGAGATGTGAAGAGGATGACATGCTCAATCTCTTCTGTGTGGTTGCTTGTCAGACACGTTACGTACTGAGCTCCTGGGGGACAGAACACAAGATCCTCTTGCAAACTGATGCTGCCTTGGTGAAACCCTCCAAGAAACACCACCCCACACTGCTGGGAAAGGACTTCTTCTACTCCAAACGTTTCCTTTCTGAGCCTTGCCTGGGAAATCTCTAATCCCTCACAAGGGTTTCCAAACGCTTCCTGCTAATTGATGATGACAGAAATAACAAACCAGTCCCACAGATTTATGGAGCAGCAACGCTCAGTAAATAAAAGGGCTCTTTGGAGAGCCTGAGAGTCCTCTGGGACATGGAGCTGCTGAGCCTGATCCTCCAAGGAGCCCGCAGGACCTGCCACCAAGGAAGACCAAGCCAAGAGGTCCTTGGCTGTACCTTGCCTCGTGCTGGTGCAGAATGTCTCAGTGCTTGCTGCCTGGGGCTGCCAGTAACCAGTTAAGAACCAAACACACTTGTGCAGAGCGATGCATGGGGGAAACACCACCGCATCCTCCCTCAGGCACATGCTGGAGCTAGGCAGACACTGCAGCCTCCTTGGGGGGAGAGTCAAGAGCTTCTCACCTACTTCTGGCACAATCTGGTACTAGAAACAAGGGACACTCACACAGGCTGAGGGATGCACATGCACGTGCTCACGTGAAGGATGCGCAGCGCCAACACGTGCCTGCTGCAGGGAGCATGAACACACACGTGCACGGACACGGAGGCACACAGGATGATGGCAGCCACACAGCCCCGTCCTCAGAGCAGCAGCTCATGCCCTTGAGTTGAATCCCCCTCGCTGGCTTGCAGGGGGTGGAGGTTTCTCCATCACAAACCCAGAGGCAGGGCCTGGCCCTACAGAGCTGCAGTGCAGCTGGACCTGGCCTCCTCTCCACTCCTACCCACGCGACACAGCCTGTTTGCTCCTCTGTTTCTGCTGGTTGCTACAACATCTCCCCCCAAACATCTCAACAGCTCTGGGTGATCTT
Source organism: Forpus xanthops (assembly GCA_032466535.1). NCBI lineage: Eukaryota > Metazoa > Chordata > Aves > Psittaciformes > Psittacidae > Forpus > Forpus xanthops. Next base: position 37,558 of record JASSUY010029772.1, read on the forward strand.
CCCATAGCAAACCCATCCAACTGCTCACTCCAAACGTTTATTCCTGCAAATGTTGAGCCACTTCTCTTAAGCAAAGCCCCATGAGAGGACCATAACATGGGAACTGCCTTTTAACACCAGCCGGGTCATACTTCATCCCTGTCAGTCAGTAGCTGGCAGGCTGTCCCCAGCCTCCTCCCATTACACTGAATTACCCTCACATTACTGCTTGCACGCTCATTTTAACTAGCTCAAGAGGGGAACGACTAATAACCAAGGGGAATAACAGTGCTGCTGTGATTCCCCTTGATAATTCCTGCAAGACGCTGCAAGGCTGTGGTTAGTTTGCTGGGGAATGAGGAGCTATCACCAGCCAGGTTTTGGCCTTGTGGAGCTCAGCACTTCCCCAGTGCTGGCTCCTTCAGCCCTCATCGCTGAATCCTCCTATCATGCGCTAAAGGAGATGCTTGATTCCTGACAGGGAGCACTCCCTCCCTCTCCCTGTTGCTCAGAGATCACTGCACATCCAGGCAGGATTGGTTTGCTTCAGGCCCCCCCTTCCCACCTTCCAGTTAAACACTGCCCAACGTTTCTCTAGCCAAGGCAGTCAGATAAATGCCCCAGGGCTGTAGATCTGTAGTGCTCACTCCACACTCCCCACTTGGAGCCCTGTCATCTGCATAGATTCAACTTGGCATCCCCTCAGGTCCCATCAACTTCAACGAGGTTTCACTGCTTAAAGGCAGGCTGATGAAAGCCTGATGCTGGAGATCATGGAGCTGGTGTCATCTGACGGCTGCCTGAAGCTTGGTCGGTAACACATTTGTTGATCTCAGTCCTGGTGTGACTGACTCAATCCTTAAGGCATCAGGGTACAGTCATGTGCTGTGATTATTAGCTTAATTACATTAGAACTGGTGACTCGAGGTCTGAAGAGGCCGAGATGTGAGCCCGGCTACCCCCGGGCCCACCGTTTCCATGGCTTTAGTCATTCCCCACCATACCCCACAGTGCTGCCTTACCACAAGTAGCATTGAGGACGGAGACGTGGAAGAGGGACACGTTTGCCACCACAGGAGGCTGCGCACATCGCGTGTCTGACGCCTGCAGGACCTTCACCTTCCTCTCTTCCACCCACTGGGGCAGCCAGGAAAGTTTGCAGTCACAAACAAACGGATTCCAACTTAGGTTTCTGCAATAGGAGATCAGACACAAGTTAGGCTTTAACTTGCCACGTGCTAAGTGTTACTTAGAGCAGCGTGCGGCTCCCTCCCTGCTCCCATGTGCGCCATCCAGTCGACTTGCTGCAGCAAGAACAGTGAGGGGAATTAATGAATAGGGAATCAAGCAATCATTAACATCGTCTTTCTAGAGGCTGGAATTAGGCGAGCACTCCAAGTGCTTTTTTAACTCCACAAATAATTGTTGCAATTAGAAGCAAATGACAGACACGATCTTCTCTTTGAAATAGCTGTCATCTAAGAGCCACAGGGTGGAACGCAGCCTCGCCAGGCAGGGGCACTATTTACAGCCCCATTAGAAAAGAACTAAGAGAAGCAAATTGATGTGTTGAAAAAGGCAAAGTCAATGATAATCTTTCCATGCGGCAGCTTAAGGGAAAGATGGAAACTTTAATTGCAGCTAAGCTGGATCCAAATTACAGCCCTTGGAGCTCAGCTGCGAAGGGGACAGAGATGGAAAGCTGTGTGCATAGCTGATGCCAGCTGGGCTGGGCTGGACCCAAGATCTTCACATTGCAAGCACCACTTTGCTGGCCAACCTGGGTCCTTTGTGTCTTTGCAGTGCCAGCTGCAGAGCTGAAAATGCCTTTTGTGTCCTGTCTTCAGGGAGAACGTGTGGCTGAGCTGCTTTCTGGCTTGCCAAGAGGGATTGCATGGGGTTAATCCTGCGGCTCATTCAGCTACAGAGCTGCCACTCTGTGCTCTGACTTCATGTGTGGCTCCTGGAAATGTGTGGCTTCCCCTGATCTCCCTTCACATAACTGCACAGATCTTAACTGCTTCTATTCAAAGTCACTGTAGGCCTAAGAACTTGAATCACTATGAAGGAACATCTTCAAGTGACTTAGACGCTCATCAGGGCGTTGCAGATCAGTGCCCTTTCATTAGATCCCCAGTCCCAAGATGTGACAGGAACACTAAGTGTCACCCACTGCACTACATGCCCCACAGGTCCCCAAGACAGCACTGCATCCCACCCCGGGGTGCTGCATCCCACCCCTTGGGAAGGGAAGAGCTGCTTCAAGGAAAGGTCTAAATAAAGAACTGGGAAACAAAGAGGATGAACTTACATTTCACTTAAATTAAATAAATTATCAAATATTCCATCTTCTAATGTAGAAATCTCGTTGTGGCTTAAATCTCTGTAAAAGAAGGGAAACGTAAAGCTCATCATGGTCATAACCACAGCCCATGGACACACCAACACGGGGTCAGGCAAGAACAAGGCTTCCTTGTGCAACCCAAGCCTGTGTTCTGGGTACCAGCTCAGTGCACAGTGAGCTGGAGGAAGGGGATGGGGGTACTTACAGTTTTACCAGAGAAGTCAGGCTTTTGAACAGGCGACCATCTAAACCACTGATCTTATTATGGGAAAGATCCCTGGAGAAAGAAAACACCATTTTCAACAACTCCACTCTGTCCTTCCTCCATCACCAGACCTCCGAAGAGCCTCTCTGCAAACTCCACCCCAGGCCCCAGACTGGAAGAGTTCGGTGTGTTGAAGTGAAGCGTTTCTCCCAGCCAAAGAAAACACCTTTAAAACTATAAAGCATTTGGTGCTCCAAGCTCTGCACAAGGGGCAGATACAGACGAGGACTATCATTAGAGACACACCATCCTGCAGTGACAAACGCATCGGTGGAATGGATGTATCCTCTCAAAACCTATTCAGGTTTAATGTATGTTCAAAGAAGTAATTAAGAAGTAATTTGGAGTAAATAGTAATGAACTTAGAAAGATTTATGAGGAACTTCCAAGGCCGCTCCTAGTGCCAAAGAACCGAGCGTTAATAACACAAGTGATGTGCTCAACTCGAAGTTAAAGATCTTTTTGTCTCTCTTTGGAACAGCTTAAAAGGAAAGAAGGAATAACAATGAATATTTTCCATTCAAACCCAGGTTACATTGTCCTTATGAAGGGAACACTGGCGTAGAAACCTCTCATTGTGCCCTGTAACCCCCTCCAGCTCATCCAGAGCAGAGCTCTTCCTGCCTCCAGCCTGGTTCTTTGCACCCCACATTCCTCTTCTTCAGTTCAAACTGTCACTGAGCTACGAAGTCCGTTTTGCTGCTTGTTCCCAATCAACTTCACCCTTTGGTTTCAGATGAACCTCCTGGGGCCAAACCCTTCCTTTAGCAGCATCAAACCACTTCTCCCAAGCCCATGCACTGGTTGTCATCCTTCAAGGATTAATGGCAGAGCTCCAGAGAGGCGGATGGGGCTCCTCTGCTGCAGCCGTTGTCAACAGGGACGTTCCCTTTCCACCTCTCTTCCCACCTTCTTGCCTACCAGCACATCCCGTACCTTCTCCTTGCTGCCTCACCTCTTGGTTTTGTCCCCACACCAATTAATTCTTGCTTTCAGCTGACATTTAAACTTCATTTATCCGAATCAAAAGGATTCTGCCAAACTGGCAGGAAAACGATGCACGATTCCAGGAAGCTGGGGATAAGGAACAGGGATGGATGTCTCTTTAAAAGGTTTATTTTCCCTGGTTTTGCCGTCCGGGATTTCTTTGCCAAGCCAAGAGTGGATTCTGGAGAGTTCACCAGCAACAGCAGCAGAGAAGGCCAAGAAATGTGCGAGATAAAAGCTCAATAAATACATTTAAAAGAAGGATTCTAGCACAAATATCTGGTCAAGACAATGGTGCTTTGTCTCGAGGTAGTGGGGACAACAGTTACAGCACACAGAGCATCCTTTGCTGGAGCAACACGGACCACATGGCAGTAGCACTCCACACAGGGACATTACAGTCACCTCCGGACCCACTTGCAAAACAAACCCACAGTCAGCAGCTGCCAGGCAGGTCAGGCCCTTCCTCAGGGAGGCTCCTGCTCCACATCATTGAGGATGCTCTGTGAATTGCAGTCCTCTGCCTCCGCACCTCCTTGCGTTACTTGACCAGCTTTGGACAGGACCACACCATTAACCAGTTACCTTACAGGGAGACCAATGCAGCTATGTCTCTCCTTTGAAACACCTGGGAATAACCCATTTAGTTTTCAGACACCACCCCAAGCCAGAAGGAAAGGCTGTTTCAGCTCAGATGCCTTCTTGCTCCTTGCTCCAGACAAGAGAGCTCCAAACCAAACCAAACCAAACCCAAACTGTTCTGCTGCTACATACACAGGGCTTTGCCATTTCAGAGAGCCTCATCAAAAGTGCTGCTTGGCTGCATGGTGAAGCTCTCACCATCACAAATGGGCACCTGAACCATGCAGGGTACTGGGATTCCCAGCTCCAAGCCCCAGCACCTTCTCTGCACCTTCCCCTCCATCTCTCCCCTTCCCAAGGAGGAAGAGAAGAACACCAGCAGGGCAGTCTGCTCCTCTAAAGCCCTCTACCGTGACAGAGGGGTTGGTCCTGAGCCTTCCCCAGCCCTCCACAACCATCCCTTATCATTATTTCATTATCCTCTTCAGGTAAGTGAAGACCAAGACCCCAAACCCTCAGCTCCCAGGGCTCAGTCACCTTTCTTCCTACCCAAGAGCAGGACCAGGGATGACCACGATGGAAGATGCAGAGCCAGAGCTGCTCCCATCACCAGGTAGAAACTGAAACACAGGCAGGCAATTCCCTACCCAGCACTGCTTTTACACAGTGTGTAGGACTGACACTAGATGTCACTGCCTACTGAGCAGCGTGCTCAGGGAAGCAGCTCCTGGTGAACAGGAGTGATTCAGGACTGGGGGTGCAGGATGCCTGGTTGCTGGGGATGCAGGTTTTGTTCAGGAAGGGCCAAAATGAGCGCCTCCCCCCCTTAAATTAATAAGTGACAACTTTCAACCCTCTGATCTACTGCTTTGTGTGGCCAGGGCAGGTTGTGAGGGTGTCAGGCCACTGGGATGCACATCTCTGGGGTGTCAGTACCATCATGCCCATCACAGGCATAGAGAGCTCCTACCCTTTCTTCCCCTTCTGCTAGCACACTGGGCTGTCACTCTATACATACATCACCGAGCTGATGCTGCCAGATGTTATCATCTGGGCTCACATCTGTCCTGCACCCTCTACTGTCATCCAACACTGAGTCACCAGAGGAGCTCCACCAGTGGCTTCAAAGGAGAAAGCTGGGGCTCGGTTCCCAGAGGCTGTGAGATGCTCTGAACCCTTGGAGCTGTAATTAACCCAAGCTCTGTCTGCACCCTGCCACTCCATCATTTAACTACAACTCACACGCTTCCCGAGGCATCCCAAGGCCTTGACACTCCCACCTTCTGCCTTCCACAGCCTGAGCTCCCATCAGCACCATAGATGCTGCTGGACTCCATCCAGACCATGCGCTAGCTGGCAACCCACCAGAGCCCATGTCCTTTGCTATTTTCTACCCTTGTCTTCACAACCTGATGTGGAACTGCTGTAAAACCTCCAGGCTTTCAGCTTCCCCAGAGCCCACAAGGAGAGCAGAGCTCCTGTCGACAGCCTGGAGAAGTGAGGACCACGGTGGATGCCAGCGCCTGCCACCTCCAGCCGCGAGTCAGGGAGCAGGGCTCCCAGCTTCCTGCTTGCCTTCTCCCTCTCCAGCCTGTATGGAAAATCACACTACGCCTTCCTGGCATGGGGAAGACGGCTGGGAACCAAGCTAGGATGCAAGGAAAAGAAAAGCAATAAACCTCAACGCCAAAGGCTGCGGGGCTGAGCTCAGCCTCCGGGTGCCACGCACTGCCACGACTGTGTTTTCCCAGCCCACTGCCAGGCTGGAGGAAATTGAGAGCAGGTTCAAAGCAGGCTGAATCCAGCAGAAAACAAGGCTGCCCATTGAAGCGCTCAGCACACACAGACTGCTGCCCTCTCCATGGGAGGAAAGGAAAACGGAGCTCACTGTGCCACAGGGGATGCTGAGAACACACTGTGCTGCCTGGAAAGGGGCAGCTATGGGCAAGCACATCCTGCTGCACTTTCCACATCTGTAAAAGGGAGCCATGTAATGCCAGAGGCTGGGAGAGCTGGCTCACACTGTGGGATATGGGGCACCAAAGCCCATCACCAACTATAGCACAGAACTGAGCACCAGAGCTCCCCTCGCAGCTCCCCATGAAATACACACACCTTTAACTTCCATGCCTAGCAAAGGAAGGTTTGAAAACATTCTGGAAGCAGAGCTGGGGAAGATGAAGCCTGGGATAAGGGAACATTTAGTAATGAGGGTGTCAGTCTGAGCCTTGGGAGCCTTCAGCTCCATCCCAGCCCTGCTACCAGCTCCCTGTGTGATGCTGTGTGCGCCGCATGGATAACAACAGCCCGTCCCACTGAGAGCATGGGGATGGATGAGTCTCATACACCCCTGCAGATGGGGTTGGGTAAGTTCTGGGGGTAAAAGCATGGAGCATTGGTATTCCCTGGCATGGAAGCCAGGACAGAGCTGCAGTGTGTGCTCTGCGATGCTCAGCAGCCGGGGGTGACTCCTGCAGCTCTGTGTGGCGCTGGATGGGGCGGTTTTGGTGCACTGCTGGGTTTCTCTCAATACCACAGAACATATAATGTTGAGCAGAGTATAGCATGCCTCCGCCTGCCAAGCCTGATGTCATGCTCCCATTATGTCATTTGTGGGCCCGCTCTGCCTTCACTGCACTAAAGAGGGGGGAAGGAAAGGGAACGGGGGCAGCACTGCCTTGTGCCTTCCCAACCCTTTTGGTGCGTGGGGCCCAGACAGTACAGTAATGGGAAAAGCATCCACAGACGGGGAGAAGCGCCTGTGTGGAGAGGAGCTGCGGGGGAGAGTTTGGTACAAAAGCAGCTCCAGGTCTGTAACCCGTGATAAAGCTGAGAGTTTGGTGGGTCCCTGAAGCTCCAGAGGTGCAAGGGGATGGTGACAGCTTGCGTGCAGCTGTAGTCCATCCAGAGCCTCTACAGCGACCACTAAGGGGCCTGCAGCAGTCCAGGAGGGATAAAGCATCTCCAGGCTGCAGCTCTGCAGGGAAGGGAGATGCTTTCCTACCTCCCATCCCATCTTCCTGAGCTGATGTGGAGGACCTGAGGCAGAGAGCAGCAAACTGCCCAAAAGCCACACCAGGGCAAACACTCTTCTAGCCTCCAGCAATGAAAGGCAGCACGGTGCCCCATGCAGCTGGTACCATGTGATGTACAGAACAGACTTTCCAGAGAGCAGGAAAAACCCTCTGTGCTTTAACAGGCTTGAGCCAGGGAAAAATAAAGGGCTTTGCTAATATGATTCCTTTCTTTCTTCACCTTTTGGCTTGCACCTCTCTTAGGAAGCACAGTAGAAGCAAGAGTGCTTGTGTGAGGAGGGGGAATAGAGGATCTTGCCACAGGGGCAATGGAAATATGAAAACCCATGGAATTTTCTGTGTGCCAGACACAGGGAGGGAGCAAGGCTGTGGTCCTGCACTGGCTGGCAGGAACAGCCTCAGCAGCTCTCACTATGAGCTCTCTGACTTTCCACATGGGCAGAAGAACAACAGCATATGGAGATCTTCACCACCAGCTACTGGTCTGAATCGCATCAAAGCAGGGATTTCCCAAGGCAAAGGGGATTCCAGCTCCAATACACATCACCTCCAAGAGCTGCAGTTGAACATGAAGAGGGGCCTTTCACCCCTTTCCTTCCCAGAGCCATGCAGCAGTGGGTCACTGTGAACGGATGCATCCCGATCCAGAGGAACTGCATTTCATCCCTGTGTCCAGGACTCTGCTGCAGAGATCAGCTTCTAAAGAATCCTAGAATCATGGAATGGTTTGGGTTGGAAGGGACCTTAAATCTCATCCAGCTCCAACTCCTGCCATGGGCAGGGACACCTTCCATAGAGCAGCTTGCTCCAAGCCCTGTGTCCAACCTGGCCTTAAACAGTGTCAGGGATAGGGCATCCCGTTAGGGAGCGGATGCAGGGATGGAGGGATGTCCAGGGGAAGGCTCAGGGAGAGCACAGGGCACCCTCGTCTCCCCGAGGCTGTCACCCCACAATGACAATGTGTTTGTTCATTCTGAATTTATGAGTGTCAGCGCTGGCCAAAGTCTGAGCTCCCTCTCCGAGGAATTTGCCCCAAAAGACTCCTTCATAAATATTCATTTCAAAATCAAATGTTTTTCTTCCCACAGCAACATCTGAACTGTTGATAGGCAAACGCAAGGCGCGGATACAAGGACACAATGCAATGTTCCGTACGCTTTGTGCTCTCCTGGGAGAACTGCGAAGCACCCGCACAGATGCCCTTGCAAGACAATGACAATACGTTGGGTTTGACACAAAGCAGACCCAGATGTTTCAGGTTCTTCTTGATCCCACCAAGAAGCAAGTGGCATGGGGCAGTGCAAAATACTCTCTGAGTGCCCTGCAGTGAGCTCAGGGTTCAGCTGGGCAGAGGGTGTCTGTGTCCCTGCTGGCACCGGAAGAAAGGGGGTGTGAGAGCCTGTGTGCCCACCACCACGGTCAGGGCATCCTCAACACAGCCAGGGTATCCTCAACACAGCCAGGGCATCCCAACCACAGCCAGGGCATCCCAACCACAGCCAGGGCATCCTCAACACAGCCAGGGCATCCTCAACACAGCCAGGGTATCCCAACCACAGCCAGGGCATCCTCAACACAGCCAGGGCATCCCAACCACAGCCAGGGCATCCTCAACACAGCCAGGGCATCCTCAACACAGCCAGGGCATCCTCAACACAGCCAGGGCATCCCAACCACAGCCAGGGCATCCTCAACACAGCCAGGGCATCCCAACCACAGCCAGGGCATCC